>NQWY01028769.1:0-22892 GCA_019425655.1 Rhizophagus prolifer | reverse complement strand
ATCACGGAAAAAAGTACAATTGCAATTTAGCGACTACGCGTAAAATTTTCGTTAAAAATTTGTCATTCAATGATGATCATTTACTGATTGAATCTTCATATTGTTTTAATGTGAATCTGTAATGTTTATGATCCTCATTGGTGTTCTTACTATAAATATTAAGATCTTTTTAATTTTTTTATATAAAGTTTAAAAAATTCTCTTTACTCTCTTTTTTTTAATATTATGTCATAAAATTTTTTTTTATTTTTCGCTCTAAGAATCTTGAAGTTCATCAATTATGGAAGAGACAAATCAACTTCCTTCGCAGAATAATTTAACAAACACCGCAGCAACTGATCCAGAATCAAATCCAAGAAATGATGATAACGAAAAAAAAGCTCAAAATCCATGGAAATTATTAACGTCGCTTAATAGGCAACAACAAATTACTTTTATTGCAGCATTTTTAGGATGGACATTAGATGCTTTCGATTATTTTATCGTGATACTCGCCGTACCTTATATAGCAGAAGAATTTCAAATGGAACCATCTGTAATCACTGGAAGGTAATAAAAAAATTTTCTAACTTCTTTTTGATGCTATGTTTATCTATATTTATCTAATTTGATTATCCTTTTTCTTTACCGTATTGTAGTATTACGATTACGTTATGTTTCCGTCCGTTGGGCGCAGCAATATTCGGTCTATTAGCAGATCGTTATGGAAGACGATATCCTTTGATGGTAGATATCATACTTTATAGTAGTATGGAATTAGCTTCAGGGTTTTCCCCAAATTTTTCTGTTTTTATTATTTTAAGAGCAATCTTTGGAGTTGCTATGGGAGGTGAATGGGGATTAGGCGCAGCATTAGCTATGGAAATTTTACCGCCCGAAACTCGCGGATTATTTTCTGGTATTTTGCAACAAGGTTATGCTGTAGGATATCTATTAGCAGCAATTCTACATTATGCAGTAATAGAAAGAATTGGATGGAGAGCAATGTTTTGGATAGGTTCATTTCCTGCCTTATTGGTTATAATACTTCGTTTCTTTGTACCCGAATCGCCTGCTTGGAAAGCTCAACAAAATGCTTCTAAATCAACTGGCAAAACTTGGTTAATTAATACTAAATTAGTATTAAAACATCATTGGAAAAGGTTTATCTACTGTGTCCTTTTAATGGCTTGTTTCAACTTTTTGAGTCATGGTGAGTAACAATAATAAATTATAATTCCAATCAAAAAAAAAAATGCATAAAAAAAAATAGGCACACAGGATTTATATCCAACTTTCTTAAAAATACAACTTGGATATACGGCAGCTCAAGTTACAATTCTTACAGTAGTAGCAAATATAGGTGCTATAATTGGAGGCTCGCTTTGTGGATATTTGTCACAATTATTTGGTCGTAAGGTTGTCATAATTGTTTCGGCCATTTTAGCAGCATGTTTTGTGCCACTATATTTATTACCAAGGAATTTTGGATTATTAGTTCTTGGAGCTTTTGCTTTGTACTTTGGTGTTCAGGTGATGAATCTGCTTTATTATTTTTTTTTTTTTAAATTCACTATAAATTTTCAATTATCTCAATGGTTATTTTGATATCTTAAATATTTTAGGGAGCATGGGGAGTGGTTCCAGCACATTTGAACGAACTTTCACCATCAGAATTTCGAGGTACATTTCCGGGATTAACTTATCAATTGGGTAACTTAATATCATCATCATCAGCACAAATTGAAGCAAAATTGGGAGAAAGATTTACAAAAAATGGAAAGCCTGACCTTATTTAGTAGAGAATATAAAAGTATTGATTTTATCGAACAAGCTAAACTTGTTGAAACATGTACATTAAATATTAAATAAAATTAAGCCATTAATATAGAAATGTAAGATAATATTAATATTGGTTGCTTGCCAAGAGTTGGCCATTTGCTTGACTACCAAATTTTTAATAATTAATACTGCATAATAATCAAAAATTTAAAATTTCTGAATTCCAAACATAGGAGGAGATTTCCTGTTGGTATTACTATGGGAAGGCGTATGAATAAATAGTTAAGGAGATTAAGAATGCGCAGAGAGGAGTTAGTGATCAATAGGCTAAGGATACTTTGCGTAAAGGGCTGTAAAGATTTTAAGCTATGATTAAACGTACAGCGCAGCATTTTGGTCACGTGTGGGACCTCCCGACTGTGGCAGTAATTTTTTTAATGTAACGCGGATTTGGAATCGAAAATATGTTTAGCGAATTTATTGAAAAAAGCCTAATACAAATATATCCCTTAATTCCTAGCTGAGATAATATCTTGAATACTCACCATGTTAAACTGAGAATCATTAAGGCTATGAACTCTTAATCTTGTGCTTTCATCTCTTATTCTTACGTTCATAAATGTATCATTTTTCTCCAAAATTAAACATACAATCATCAGATGAATCCAATTTATCAATAATGTTTAGTGCAAAGTCTGACAGCTTTCCGAGTTCTTCCTCACCATCCTCATGTTTCCTCTTTGTCATTGATATCAACTATTCCACGAGTTCAAAGTCTAAATCCTTTTTTATTTCCACTAACAGTCTTTATCATTTACCATTCAATTTGTGTAATCCCATGCGCACTGTGGTTTCCCACTTCTTTGAAAGACTTGAAAGAACCAAATCAATTGTAGTCTCTATTAAACAAGCTCTAATTAGAACAGTTTGTAAACAAATGAACATTTTGAATAATAAAATTTAACAGACACAAGAGAACAGTGTCTGAAAAGTCTGGTTTCCATGAAGGGATGCACTTCTTTGTAAATTCTCTGTTTTGAAAAATATATTGCCAATATTTGAAACAAATCTAAAAGGAATAGGCTTTGCTTAGACACTGGGAACAAAATCTTTGCAGAACTTGTATTGTTACAGATTGGTTATTTTAAATCACCTGAATTATTATTATTGTAAAAACTGCTGATTCTTCATTTGTTACATTATTTAAGTTTTAATACAAACTTCCAGATACCATATTATACTGATTTGATTATTGACAATAATATCCACAGGATCCCAAACAATATATATATAAGTCAGATGAAAATTTTAAAATTTACTAAGATTAATAAGCAAATTATTTTCATTCTGCAAGTACACTTTTGATCCTGCTTATTTATAATATAGATTACCATAAATTTTTAGCATTTGTATATAAATTTACCTTAGGGAACTGACATATATGACATAATTGGGGAGGAATAATTAAAATCTGACGTTACACTTATTCTATTTATATAAATTGTATAATTAAATTTAATTAGTTATTAAATCTGACAAGGAGGAGGGGGATGTTGATAGCCGCAGCGTTGAGATGGTGAGCTAGTTCCACCAAATCACCATCTTTAACGTTCTTTGGAAGGCCAGCAAGTAAAGCTACATGAGTGCAGCGAGCAGCGTGCATGTCCGCAATAAATTCAATCAGAACCACCTAAAGGCAGTACCTGCAACACATGACAGACCAGGTATTAGTGAAAAATGAGTGGGTGACAGGGTCAGATGAGTCAAAGGTGATAACTGCATTCTGGTAGGCTTTTTTGGTAGAAACTTTACATTTAGAAATATTGCCGAAGTGGAAAAAGGCACCACGAAGGTGAATGTCTTTGATAAAAAGTGGGATATCAGTAACCAGTATGGAATGACGGTTTTCTTCTATACAAGCATTACAAGGGTCATATTCATGGAAAAGCAGGCCAGAAAGCTCTTCAATAGGGCCGGAGATGGCACGTTGCAAATCCTCCAAGGCAGTAAAGCAGATCCTAACTCTTTTCTTTTCATCTGCACCAGAAATCAATGCAGCTTTATTGTAGGACGAGAAAGCAAAAAAGTAGCGATCAACATCATCAGTAAGTTGTCGCTTAGTTTTGTATTTTTCAACGACCGCTTCAATTTGGTTCGAGGCAGCCTCAACCCAAAAGTGAGTAGAGAAAATACGCAACGCAACAGTGTCTAAGTCAGGCATTGCTTCACGTTCAGGAGGAGTGAGAATAGTAACTTCTTTGTCTTTGCCACAGCTTTGTAGTGCAGGCCCTGCAGATTGATCGACCACATCATTACTATTAACAGGAGCGTGTTGTGACACGTTCAAGGAGGTGTCAGGTGGCAAAGAGCCGCTTTCAGAGCAAGAGGTATTAACAACTTGTCCTTGTAAAACTTGAGGAAAACCAGTAGGAGGAGAAGTAATATTAGGCGCAGAAGGAGCAGGGATCGTTGGTTCAACGTCCATAGTTTCAGTTTCAGTGCGAGTACGTTTGTGAGTATCGTTATCAGGTTCAGGCGAAGAGTCACGAGAACGTGTCTGCTGAACGGGTTGTTGAGGACGAGAAGGAACAGGAGGAACCACAACTTCAACAACAGGAACTGAACGAGAAGGGCGTCGTTAGTTAAGACTTGGGTGTTGAGCAGACCGGGCAGTGTTAGAGAAACTCATATTTGTATAAACTAGCAAGAAAGTTTTTGTAAAAGTATATTATTTAATAAAGAGAACCGATAAAAATTTTCTAAGTATCTTTTGAAAATAAAAAATTCGGGAAAGAGTTTTCCCACTTTTAGATAGCAAGTAGCAAAACAGCAATTTAGCTAAGATTTTATTAAGTATTTAAAATTAACTACAAATAAATATTCAAAAAGATACAAGTAAGAAAAAAAATAAACCAAAATAAAACTAAGTACAATTAGTCGCACAGAAAATAAACTAATCTATGAGACTAAACTAGCACGCTATTCCCGCATACCCTAACCTACAATCTAATCTAGGACTAAACTAAGTTCCGAGCAAACTAATCGATCACACCCACTACTCCCTGAACCAAAGGTTAAAGAGAAGCCGATGGAGCTGAACTGTTTGACGCTTCATCATAATCCAAGGTACCATGTGCCAGAGAAACCAAGCCAGGAAGTCCAAAAATTATAGAGTCCAAAACCTAAAAAGAAGTCGCAAAAAATTGCGGGAGAGAATGAAGCGGTAGAGGAGGTTTATGAGGAACAGGAGAAGAGCCACTGGAAGGAAACTGTTTAAGGGAGGCCAAAATCGATAAAAGATTTTTATGCATGGAGGCCAAATGCGAGTATACCAGATTAGAGACAACTTGTGGAGAACCCTGTGTTAAGGAAATTAAGGACGTGGTGAAATGAGCCAGGATCCATCTTTGAACGAAATGCATGAGAGTAAAGGTGGCCGGTTCATCAGAAGGAGAGGGCAATTGAAAGTACGATTGAGAATCCAATAAAGGAGCTAAGAGCGCAGGGGAAAGACGTGAAAAACGCGTAAGCAGCGCTGACTTTAAACCATTCCGGAAAGTGTCCGTTAGGGAGATGAAGTTGGAGAAACGGTTCCAGTTCGGACCTGAACAGGTCCACAGGTGGTCAAACGTTTCCACAGTAGCATTACAGTTATAACACGTCAAGGAAGAAGGATAAACATGCGGTTTATGTCGTTGCAAATAGTCCAAAGTGGAAAATGAACGAAAAAAAGCTTGGAAGTGAAGGCCAGAAAGGAAGCGTCCTTCCGAGCAGCATGAGAATAGGTGAGGCCAGAGCGCAACACACTAAACGTAGAGGCCCAATCCACCGCAGCAAAGAATGAGCGCAAAGACAACTCCAGGAAGCGGGAGAGAGCGCACAAATGGAGAATATCAGAGGCATCCAAAAATCGAGCCAAGAACGATTTAAGATCATTATCCAGCAAGAAGGTACTATAGTAAAGATGCACAGAAAGCACAAAAAGGGACCAAGGAGGAGAGAAGGCCAGAACAGAGGTGAGATCTTGACACAACTCAGCGGTACAGCCACAAAGGGAAGATAAAGCATCATTATAAAAAAATTGAACAGAAAGAGATTTAGAAGTTATCAGAGTTAGAACCAATGCCCAAAGCTGGTGATTGTGATGACACAAAGAAGCAGGACGAAGGTAGGCAGGTAATCCTCCAGCTGAGAGACGAGAAAACAAAGTAATGAAGGCCAGGCAAGCAACACACAAATCCAGCGTCACAGAAGGAGAAGCACTCATGAAAAGTGACAGCAGAGCTTGAAGGAAAAGACACGTAACAGAAGGCCACTCATGATTACATCGATAAACAGCTTGTTGCACGATGAGAGGAGAAGCAGGGTGGTCGATTTGAAGCCAACAAAAACCTAGAGGGGAAGAAAATGAAAGGGTAGCAGGAGACACCGAAGTAACATTAATAACAAAATAAAAATGTCAGGAAAAGGCGTCACTATAATTAAAGTTTGAAAGACAGGGAAGAAGAGAGTCAACAGGAGAAGCAGGAACAAAAGTAGGAAGAATGGGAGAACCAAAACGAAAATCAGGATATAAAAGTGGCAGAGAACAATTCAAATAAGTCCAAGCGGGAAGGAGTTCAATCGTTCGCAGAGAGGACCGCAGAGTACTAGTCATAAGCGCCAGCTTAAAGTCTGAGATGAACGAACCCGCAGAAAACAGGAAAAGCTATGCGCTTTTTTCTGGAAAGAATTAGTCAAAGAGATGGAACAATCATGTAAAGAACAACCAGGACAAGAAGTGGCGTCCAAAGCAGCCAGAACAGACGTAGGAGAAAGAAGCCAATGGACAAGAACAGCAGCATTATCATCCGCATGAGCCACAGACTGCTGCAGGAGATGACCAAACACGAACAAAGTGGAAGGACTGTGAAAGGCCAGAGCCCAAAACATTTGATGAGATGGAAGAGAAGTGGCAGGCAACATCCAACAAGAAATAGGAGGAGCAACAGCAGGGCGAAATACAGGTCAGCTAGGCGGAAGCAAAGTGCCAAAGGAGTCTGCACAAATAGAAGAACCTAAATGGGAGAACCAAGAGGGTCTTACCGCATGAAGGAATAACGGATAAAGCACGAAGAGAACGCCAAGAGGTCAGAGATGAGCCATCAGGGGTAAGAAGAGGTTCTAAGGCACTGAGACCACGAATGGTAGAAGTGAGGACCTGTGTGGAGGGCAGTAAGGGCAACAACGGAGTAAGCAGAACAAACACTGGAAGAGAGGGGAAATACCACTAAAGGAGACACCAAGGGAGCGAAGGTATTTAATAGTACTAAAAAACTAATCGGTAAGGACAGGGCGTATAGGATCAAGTGAAGAGTCCATAAGAAGAGAGCGCGGCCAGGCGAGAACATGAGAAATAAAGAGGAGACGTAAAGCAAGACGAGCAATCGATGAAGCAGAAGGATTATTCAGGAGGTTATATAACCGATTCGCCTTAGAATCCATCAAGTGAATGAAAAGCGGAATCAAATTATAAGTGTGTCGAGAAGAAATAGCCACATTAGGAAAAGAGCGGACAAGATGCGAAGAGGATTTAAATAAAGTGCGGAAGGAGGTAGAGAGCTGAACACATTTGGATTCGAATGTGAGTAACTTGCAACCAAAAATCCACCTGAGGAAGGAGAACAGTATTATGCAAATAAATCAAATGTTGCAGCGCAAGCTTTTTCCATTTGAGAGTGGCGGCCATCGCAGCGAATTCATTACCAATTTGCATATGAACAAATTTCAGCGCCAATGGCATGTTGAACCAGACGCCAAGAAACTGAAAAGACGCATTGCGAGGAAGCGCAGTCAGGGATAATGGCTGAGGAAGGTCCGCTGAAAAAGGTTTGGTAAGAGCAAAGTCCACAAAAGTGTCAGGGCAGACCAAAGAAACCAGTATAGTGGTGCCGTCCGAAACTATTTCCGAATTCCAAAATAGTTTCAGGTTCAGAATTTTTTCCAAAACCATTTCCGAAACTGCCAAAACTTCCCAAAATTATGATTGGTCTGTTACCAGCATTATATCACGTGATTTATAATTCTGGCCAGAATTATAAAATTTGTGTAATATACATTTCCATATAAGGGGGCGCATTAAAGCAGGGCAGAGTGGCGCAGCGGTAAAAGATTCTTCCGGCTCAAGCTAAATGTTTTTCTGCGCCATCCTGGTCACATGATCGGTAGCGCATATCATCTCTCAGCCACGTCTGGATGTGGTGCATATATGTGCACCACACCGGATCCACGGAAAACTGCCGATCGATATATAGTAAATAGTGGGGTATGAGGACCGTTAAACGGTCTGAAATGCGCCACTATTTACTATATATCGATGGCGCAGTTGTCCACGTGACCCACTCATAGGCGCCAGCCTATGAGTGGGCGTGGCTGAGATCATATGAGCCACAGGTCATGTGACCAGATGGGGCAGAAAAAGTATTTAGCCGGGCCAGGAGAATTATTTTGCCGCTGCGCCATGGCAAGTCCAGGCTACCCTGCTTTAATGAGCCCCCATATAAGGAAATCAAGGTTACACAAAGTATGCATATGCTTAAAATGAAGCTAATTGTGTCATGAAAAGTGGTACGGAGCCAGAATTATATGGTTTATATATAGAAATAGAAATAAGTTTTTATAATTTTAATTCTGACCGGAATTACCAAAAATCGCTCGTAATTCCGGCTGAAATTATAAAATCTTGCAGTGTAACAATTACTATATAAGGAAATCAAGGTTACACAGAGTATGCATATGCTTAAAATGAAGCTAATCATGTTACGAAGATTGGTACAGACTCAGAACCATATGGTATATATATAGAAATAAAAATAAGTTTTTATAAATTTTAATTAAATTCCGGCCAGAATTATGAGTCACGTGACATAATTTGGCAACGGACCAATCAGAATTTCGGGAAGTTTCAGCAGTTTCGGAATTAGCTAATTTTCCTAAACTAGTTTTACCATTTCGGTTTCGGCAAATGGTAAAACTCCTTAGTTTCAGGCGGCACCACTAAACCAGTACGTATTTATCCATATTGGCAGCTGTGTTATTAATAAAATAAAATTCTCAGCATAAAGAGAGCAGATGAGTCATACCAGTGCAGGAGGAAGAAATGAGAGTAGAATCGACCATATAAGTAAGATAGTTAATAGGAACAGGAGGAGGAGAAGAAAAAAATAAGCGGGAGGGGCAATCAATGGTTGAAAAACATACGGAGAAAGAGAGGAATTGTTCAGACGAGTAAGGAGGGGGTCAATATAAATAGTCCAAAGCAAAGGGGAAATGACTTCACCCTGATCAATACCAATGCGAACACGATAAGAATCAGTAGTACCATAACAAGTGAGAATGCGATTATCATACTGGGTAAAAAGGGATAAAAGAAATTGGCATAATAAAGGCGGGAAGCAAAGGTGTTGAAAACAAAGATTCAGCATGTTCAAGTCAACAGAGACAAACGCCTTGCTGATATCTTGCGAGATGATCCATAATTCCTGCAGGTCATCCAAAAATTGATGCTATCGTAAAATTTGATCCAGTAACTGAATAGGCGGAGCTGTAGAACAACCAGGGAGGCTGGTGAAATTGCCACCTTGAAGGCAGCTATGCTCTACCATAATCGCAGAAAGGCGGGAGGTGATAATTTTAACAAGAAGTTTCCTCGAGGTTTCCAACAAAGTAATGGGTCTGGTGTTCTTAAGAAGACCATCGTATTCGTGAAGTTTTGGGATAGGATATACATGTGCAGAACGCCACTCATTCAGAATATCACCAGTACGTAGGCAAGTGTTACATAGCTCAAGTAGGACAGCAAAACCATCATCCAGAAGAAGTTTCAAATGTACGTACAAAATACCCGACGGTCCTGGCGCTTTTTTATTCAGTAGGGAAGCAATAGCAGAACGAAGACATTCCAAGTTCACAGGAGCCATTACCGAAGTATAAATATCCAGGGCAAGGTGGGAGAGAAAAGCGTAAGAGGTTGCCAAGAAGGAGGAAGATCTGTAATACAGCGAAAAGCATTCGCAGCCGGTTGGATATAATTTTGAAAATGCTGAATTGCAGCTTCTTTAATGGAACGCAGCTCTAATAACAAAACAGGGCGTCCAGTAGTAGGGTCAGCAGAAAGCACCCGATCCAAAGTAATCAAACGGAATTCCAAGTTCAGGGCAGAAGCAATGAAACGCCCTTTAGCAACATGAAAATTGTCATCCCTTGCGTCCAAATGCTGAGCTATATTACCAGCATGCACAGATTTCTGCGTATCAATTAAAGAGGCGGATATAAGACGCTTAAGGGGCCAAAGTACTGAGAAGAGCTGAGCAATTATCGTTGAACAAGCAGGAAGAGAGAAATCCAAGTATATAGGTAGAGGAACCAGATCATAGGTCAAATTCACAGCAGACAAGAAGGACGAGAGTTGAGCACGAATATCAGTCCAAACCGAGGATAGGTGATGCAAACGACCCTCAGTTAATGCAGAGGTAAGTTTAATTAACAAATGATCCAAAAAACAAGAAAATTCGATCCAAGGGACCAAATCAGGGTGAGGTTTAGGTTTCCAGGAAAGATTCTGATCGATATATGGGAGTGAAGATTTAGACGCCGAAAGTACACACTTGCAGAAAAGAGACCACTGATCATTCAATGAGGCCAGATTATAAAACGAAGAAGAATGCAAACAGCGCAAGGTGGACATGAATGATGCTTGATACGCAGATTTCTGATCTGGATTGGCTTTAGAAATATCACAAATACGCTGAAAGCGTTCATGCTGTTTAAGATAGCTTGCAGGATGGAAGGTAGCGAGATGAGAGAAGTCCAAAGAGGAAAGTAATAAGTCATGATCAAGCACACAATCGTGGGCATCATTAAATTCTGAGGTATCCATAACTGTAAAAAAAAGAACAGGAAGAGGAAAAGAGGGCGAAACAAAAGTATAATCAATACAAGAGGATGAAGCCTCCAACGAAGAGATGTGAAACGTAGGGATAAGTGAACCGTCTGCAACAGCAGGAGCAAGATTCTGAAAGTTACAGCGCGTCAAAAGTTCAAAGAGCTGATATGAAGTCAAGGTGCAAGGAGAAGTGAGTAAATGCGGCAAAAAATCATTGTATCGCGCGTTAAAGTCACCTGTACACAATACAGGAATATTCTGCGAGAAGGCGTCATCTAACAAAAAGGTTAATTCAGACAGAAACGCGGCATAAGTAGTCTTATGATGAGTGGAGTAAGAAGGCAATAAGCAGAAATATTACAGAGACGGGTGCTAGGAAACTGAAAATACAGGGATAAGAGACAGCCCTGCCATCGTTTACATTTATGAATATATTTAGAAACAGAAGAGTAGACCAGCATACCAATGCCACTATCTGGGTCAGAAGGGGAGTTGGGAGACCACCATTGCTGATAATTATAGGCAGTAGCAAAGGCGGAAAAGAGATGCGAAAAAGAGGAGCGAGAAGTGTGGGTTTCAAGAAAGGAGATTAAATGAAGTTGTAATTCAGTCATAAGGGAAGAGAGAAAGTCAATCTTGGGAGAGGAAGCAGGAGAGGATATACCATTAACATTTATTGTACCAATGTTGAACTAATAAGAAGGAAGGTAAAAGCAGCAGGCGGGGACAATATTATATATATTATTTTTGTATGTATCCATCATTAGAGAAGAATATACAAGGAAGAACGGGAGAGTTATTGGCGATCAGAAGAATCTATCGCAGAAGGGTTGTGAGTGGAGGGTGGGTCAAGAGAATCCATTTTTTCCATAACTAGTCATTAAGTATCAGCTATACGAGCGAGGGCAGCAGCGAAATCAGTTGAGGAAGGGGGGAGCAGGGTGCGAAAGTGAGGTTTGGCATATGGGCAAGGCAGAACGGTGACAGTTTGAGGCAATAGGAGTGTAATAAAAAGCCATAAAATCAAATGAGTCATCGCAGCTAGCATCAAACATATCGGTATCAGGGAGGGCGGGGGAAGAAGTTTCCGCGGTAGGGAAAGAGAAGGCAGTGTTACTAAAGGTGGTTTTATTGGCCCGAAGATTGAACTCATCCAGGGTGTTAGCAGATTGGTTATTAGCATGCTCCAGGCGGCAAGGGTAAATTCATCAGCAGGACTGGAAGACGAGAGAAATAAATGCTGCTCAATGGTATCGAGGTGAGCATCATGGGAGCGAACAAGTAAAAGAAGCTCTCCAATTTGGCTATTTAAGTCGTTTACCATTTGGCGAAGCATAGCAATTTCTTGTGAACGGGCTGAGCTAGCATCAGGAGTCTGAGGAGGGGTAAGAAGCTGATGTATCATTGTCCCAGTTAGCGTCAGAGGGAGGAAGATGCGCACGATTCCAGGGGCGAGAAGGATGAGAAGAACGATTAGGAAGGTTGAGGCGATTAGAACGTGATATTGATCGATTGCGAGAAGAAGTATGGGAAGAAGGATGGGAAGTAGAGCCAGCAGGACGGGAGAAGCGATTAGGACGGTATTGGGCAGGTTTAAATTGTTGGTACAATTTGCCTAACTGGTCATTGGTGTTAGAAGGACAACTCAGACGTGACTGGGAGGAAGCATAGGGACATGCGGTAGGGGAGCAATTCTTTCTGCCGCACCGATGGAAAAGCGAGGTAACCTCAGAAGGAGAGTGCCATGAAAGCGGGCGATCCTGATAAGCACATGATTGTTCCATGGCACAGGCCATACGCTGTTCCGAGATGAAAGAAACGTAGGCATAAGGTTTGGGAGAGTAAGAGTTACGGGAAAGAGGGATGTTAATAGCTGTAGCATTGAGATGGTGACCAAGTTCCACCAAATCACCATCTTTAACGTTCTTTGGAAGACCAGCAAGTAAAGCTACGTGAGCGTGGCGAGCAGCACGCATATCTGCATCAAAATCAATTGGAACCACCTGAAGGCAGTACCCGCGGCACATGACAGACCAGGTATTAGTGGAAAATGAGTGCGAGACAGGATCGGTTGAGTCAAAGGTGATAATTGCATTCTGGTAGGTTTTTTTGTAGAAATTTTATATTTAGAAATATTGCCAAAGCGGGAGAAGGCACTACGAAGGTGAATGTCTTTAATAAAAAGCGGGATATCAGTAACCAGTATGGAATGATGATTTTCTTCAATATGAGCATGACGAGGATCATATTTATGGAAAAGCAGGCCAGAAAGTTCTTCAATAGGGCCAGAGGTAGCACGTTGCAAATCCTCCAGAGCAGTAAAGCAGATCCTAACTCTTTTCTTTTCATCTGCATCAGAAATTGATGCAGCTTTATTGTAGGACAAGAAAGCAAAAAAGTAGCGATCAACATCGTCAGTAAATTGTCATTTAGTTTTGTACTTTCCAACGACCGCTTCAAATTAGTTCGGGCAGCCTCAGCCTAAAAGTGAGTAGAGGAAACACGCAACGCAACAGTGTCTAAGTCAGGCATTGCTTTACGTTCAGGAGGAGTGAGAATAGTAACTTCTTTGTCTTTACCACGGCCTTGTGGTGCAGACCCTGCAGATTAATCGGCCGCATCATTACCATTAGCGGGAGCGTGTTGTGACGCGTTCAAAGAGGTGTCATGTGGTAAAGAACCACTTTCAAAGCGAGAGGTATTCACAACTTGGCCTTGTAAAACTTGAGGAAAACTAGTAGCAGGAGAAGTAATATTAGGCGCAGAAGGAGCAGGGACCGTTGATTCAACGTCCATCGGGTTTAGGCAAAGAGTCATGAGAACATATCTGCTGAACGGGTTGTTGAGGACAAGGAGGAACAGGAGGAACCACAACTTCAACACAGGAACCGAACAAGAAGGGCATCGTTGGTTGAAACTTAGGTGTTGAGTAGAACAAGCAGTGTTAGAGGAACTCATATTTGTATAAACTAGCAAGAAAGTTTTTGTAAAAGTATATTATTTAATAAAGAGAACCGATAAAAATTTTCTAAGTATTTTTCAAAACGAAAAATTCGAGAAAGAGTTTTTTGACTTTTTCCCCACTTTTAGATAGCAAGGGGCAAAACAGCAATTTAGCTAAGATTTTATTAAGTGATTATGTTTAACTACAAATAAATATATACACGAATTTACAAGACAAGAGAAAAATAAACAAAAATAAAAACTAAGTACAATTAGTCGCACGGGAAATAAACTAATCTATAAACTAAACTAGCACGCCATTCCCGCATACCCTAACCTACAATCTAATCTAAGACTAAACTAAGTTCCGGGCAAACTAATCGACCACACCCACTACTCCTCGAACCGAAGCCTAAAGAGAAGCCGATGGAGCCGAACTGTTCGACGCTTCATCATAATCCAAGATACCATGTGCAGGAGAAACCAAGCCAGGAAGACTGAAAATTATAGAATCTGAGATCTAAGAAGAAATCGCTGAATGTTGCGGGAGAGAATGAAGCGGTGGAGGGGGACTACGAGGTACATGAGAAGAGCCACGAGAAGAGAACCATTTGAGGCAGGCCGAAATCGCAAGAGATTTTTCCCAGAGGACAAATTTATCGCACCGTCTTTTCCAAATTATCAAAAAGATTTTTCTGCAGAGAGGCCAGATGCGAACAAATCAGTTTGGAGATGACATTGGGAGATCCACAAGATAAGGACGCCAAGGAGGAAGTAAAGGAGGCAGGGATCCATCCCTGAACAAAATGTAGCAAAGTAAAAGTCGACCGAGCGTTAGCAGGAGAAGGAAGACAGAAGTAGGAGGAATCGAACAAGGGCGTTAACAGTGCAGGCGAAAGAGAAGAAAATCGTTCGAGCAAGACCAATTTAAGACCATCACAGAAGGAGGCCATAAGAGAGGTAAATTCAGAGAGTCGATTCCAATTAGGGCCGGAACAGATCCATAGATGATCAAAGGTTTCAATCACAGAATGACAATTGTAACAAAGCAGCGCGGGCGAGTAGACATGAGGCTTATGTCGCTGGAGGTAATCCAAAGTGGGAAGGGCGCGGAAAAACAATTTAGATTTGAAGGCCAAAAAAGAGGCATCCTTCAATGCCGCGTGTGAATAAGTAAGACCAGTGCGAAGAAGACGGAAGGTAGAAGCCCAATCCACCGCAGCAAAAAACGAGTGCAGCGAGAGTTCAGGAAACCGAAAGAGAGCACATAAGTGTAGGATGTTGGAAGCATCAGAAAAGCGAGTCAAAAAGGTTTTCAGGTCGTTATCCAGCAGGTAGGATCCATAAAAACAACGGATAGGAAGCGCAGACAGAGACCAGGGCAGAGTAAACACAGGTACCGTGGAGAGGTCGCTACACAGTTCGGTAGCACGACCAAGCAGAGAAGTCAAAGCAGCATCATGAGAAAAACGGACAGAAAGAGATTTGGACGTCAGTAGGCCGAGCAAAAGAACCCACAATTGATGGTTGTGATGACGCAGAGAAGAAGGGCCCAAATAAGCAGAGATACCGCGGGCAGCCAAACGAGAAAACAGTAAAGGAAAACCAGGACAAGAAACACAAAGTTCTAAAGTAGCGGAGGAAGGAGCATTCAGTACCAGGGAAAGCAGAGATTGAAGTAACAGTCGAGTGACAGAGGCCATTCACGACTACAACGGTAAACAGCTTGTTGGACAATAAGAGGAGAAGCAGGGTGGTCAACTTGCAGCCAACAGAAACCTAGAGGGGATGACGAAGCAAGAGCCGAAGACACCGGAGTGACATTAATAACAAAATAAAAAATACGAGAAGAGAAATCAGAATAATTAAAATTTGGAGAGCAGGGAAGAGAAAGAGCAGCAGGAGGAACCGAAACATAAGAAGGAAGCAAGGAGGAACCAAAAGAGAAGCCCGGATATAGAAGTGGCAAAGAGCAATTTATATAAGTTCAAGCTGGAAGAAGTTCGATCGTTCGCAAAGAAGGTCGCAAAATACTGGGCATTAAGGACAACTTGAAAGTATGAGACGAGTAAACCCGCAGGAAACAAGAAAAACCATGAGTTTTTCTTAGCAGAGAAGCTGATACTGAGATAGAAGCGTCATGTAAAGAACATCCCGGACAGAGGGTGGCAGGCGAGGAGTTCAAAGGAGAAACAGGAGAAGGAAGCCAATGGAATAAAACAGCTGCATTATCGTTCGCATAAGCCACAGATTGTTGAAGGATCCGTCCAAACACGAAGGAGCCTGAAGGACCATGAAAAGACAAGGCCCAGAACATTTGATGCGAAGGTAAAGAAGTGGCAAGCACGGCCCAAGAGAAAACAGCCAGAGCAACACTAAGGCGAAAAGCAGGACGGAAATGCGGAAGAAGGGATTCGAAAGAATCAGCACAAACAGAGGAGAGCAAATGCGTGAACCACGCCGGGGTTTTGCCACATGAAGAGACCATCGACAAAGCACGCAAAGAGCGTCAGGGAGTCAAAGAAGAGCCATCAGGAGTAAGAAGAGGTTCCAGAGCATCCAGGGCAGTAAGAGCAGAGATTAAAGCTTGACGAGGCGGGAGCAAGGGCATGATCGGAGTAAGCAGGACAAATTTTGGAAAGGAGGAGAATCACACCGAAACACAATATCAAGAGAGCGAAGAAATTTAACAGTATGAAAGAATCAGTCAGTCAGAACAGGACGAGACGGTGAAAGGGAAGAATCCAAAAGAATAGAACGCGACCAGGCAAGAATATGTGAAATAAACAAAAGTTTTAAAGCCAAACGAGCCGAAGATGCTGAAGAAGAGGCATTTAAAAACTTATATAAAGGTTCACTTTAGAATGCATCAGGTGAGTAAACAACGGGATCAAATTAAATCTGTGCCGGGAAGAAACCGCCACCGTAGAAAAAGACCAAAAATCAACACGTGGGAGAAGAACTGAGTTATGTAAGTAAGCCAGATGGTGCGGAGCCAATTTCTTATAGCGGAGAATGGAAGCCATAGCAAGAAATTCATTAGAAATTTGAGTGTGCACAAACTTAGGACTAAGAGGCACATTGAACCAAACACCCAGGAAGCAGAAGGAGTCCCCACAGGCCAAAGCGGGCAAAGACAGAGGTGGAACAGACGCATCAGCAAAAGGCCGCGGAAGAGGAAAGTCCACAGTAGTACCTGGACACTCTGAAGAAACCAGGACGTACTTAGCCATATTGGCAGCTGTATTATTAAGAAAATAGAATTCTTGGCACAAGGTAAGAAGGTGAGTCATACCACAGCGAGAAGATGAAATAAGGGTAGAGTCATCCATATATGTGAGATGATTAAGGGGGACAGAGGAGGGAAGAGGCGAGGACAAATGGGAGGGGTTAACTAAAGGGCGAAGAATATAAGGAGAAAGAGAAGCCGAATTAAGCCGAGTAAGAAGGGGATCAATATAGATAGTCCATAGTAAAGGCGAGATAACCTCGCCTTGGTCAATACCAATACGAACTCGATAGGAATGGGTGGTACCATAACAAGTAAGAATGCGATTATCGCGTCGGGTGAAAAGAGACAAAAGGAATTGACAAAGGAGAGAAGGAAAACATAAACGCTCAAAACAAAGACGTAACATATTCAGGTCAACAGAATCAAATGCTTTGCTAATATCTTGAGAGACAATCCACAATTCTTGCGAGTCATCAGAAAATTTATATTGACGAAGAATCTGGTCCAAAAGTTGGATCAGAGGAGCAGTAGAACAACCAGGAAGGCCGGCAAAATTGCCACCTTGGAGACAATGGTGTGAGACCATGACCGCTGAAAGTCGGGAAGTAACAATTTTAACTAAAAGTTTGCGGGCAGTTTCCAGTAAGGTGATAGGGCGCGTGTTCTTCAAAAGACCATCAAATTCATGAGGCTTAGGGATAGGATAGACATGCGCGGAACGCCATTCATTAGGTATATCACTAGAACGTAAACACGTATTACAAATGTCTAACAGGAGGGAAAGGCCATCATCAGGAAGAAGCTTCAAATGTTCATAAAGAATACCCGACAGTCTAGGAGCTTTCTTGGCTGAAAGAGAAACAAGAGTGGAGCGTAAGCAATCCAAGTCGATAGGAGCTATGACAGAAAAATAAATATCAGCAGAAAGGTGTGCAAGCGGAACATAAGACGGTTGCCAGGAGAGAGGAAGATCAGAGATCTGTTGATAAGTATTGGACGCAGGCTGAATATAATTCTGAAAGTGTTGAATAGCAGCCTCCTTAATAGAGCGAGGTTCCAAAAGCAAAACGGGACGCCCAGTATCAGGGTCAGAGGCAAGGACACGATCCAAAGTAATGGAGCGAAACTCTAGATTCAAGGCAGATGCAATAAAACGTCCCTTAGCTGCGTGGAAATTATCGTCCCGAGCAAGCAAGTGCTGAGCCATAGAGCCAGTTTGGACGGATTTTTGTTTAACAATAAGAGAGGCAGAAACAAGACGCTTTAAAGGTCGGAAAACAGCAAGGAGACGAGCAATGGTGGTAGATTGTGCAGGAAGAGACAAATCCAAGAATATAGGGAGAGCAGATAAATCAAAGTCCAAATTCACAGCAGAAAGCAGGGAAGCAAGCTGAGTGCGAGTATCCATCCAAACTGAGGTAAGATGACACAAACGGCCAACCGACAAACCAGACGTAAGTTTAATTAACAAATGATCAAGAAAGCGAGCAAACTCAATCCATGGGACCAGATCCGGGTGAGGCTTGGGTTTCCAGGATAGAGGTTGATTGACATGAGGGAGGGAAGAAGCAGAGGCAGTAAGCAAACATTTGCGGAAAAGATCCCATAGGCTGTTCAGAGAGCCAAGATTGTACACAGGGGAAGAACGCAAAGCCTGAAGAGTAGAAGAAAAAGAAGCGCAGTAGGCCGACTTGTGGTCAGACGTAGCCTTAGTAATATCACACAGATGGCGAAACCGTTCACATTGTTTCAGATAGCTAGCAGGATGGAAACTGGTCAAATGGGAAAAGTCCAAGGAGGTGAAAAGCAAGTCATGGTCAAGCACACACTCGTGAGCATCATTAAAACCAGAGGTGTCAATGACTGAAGACGAAACCACTGTTGTAAGGGAGCCATCCGGGCGAGTGGGAGCCAAATTCCTGAAATTAGTATGATTAAGTAATTCAAAGACCCTATGAAAAACCAAGGTGTGAGGAGAGGCCAAAAGATGCGAAACAAATTCATCGTAGCGAGCATTGAAGTCCCCAGTGAGCAGGACAGCAATGTCCCGAGACAAAGCGTCATCAAGCAGAAATTTTAATTTGTCAAGGAAGGCAGTAAAGGTGTCCTTGTGATGAAAGAAGTAAGAAGGACAATAGGCCAAAATAACACAAAGGTGAGTACTAGGAAATTGAAAATACAGGGATAATAAATGACCCTGCCATTGTCTACATTTGTAGACATATTTGGAAACAGAAGAGTGGAGTAGAACACCGATGCCACTATCAGGATCAGAAGGGAGTTAGGAGACCACCATTGCTGATAGTTATAGGCATTAGCGAAAGAGGAAAAAAGGTGAGGAGAAGAAGAGCGAGAGGTGTGGGTTTCAAGAAACGAAATAAGATGGAATTGCAACTCAGTCGCAAGGGAAGAAAGAAAATCAATTTTGGGGGAAGAGACAGACGAAGAAATACCATTAACATTAATTGTTCCAATATTAAACTGATGAGCAGGGAAGGTAAAAGTAACAGGAGGAGGGACAATATTATATATATTATTTTTGTTTGTATCCATCATTAAGAAAGGATATAAAAAGGAGAGCAAAAGGGATTACTGACGAGCGGAAGAATCCGACGCAGCAGGTTGAGAGTTAGAGGGAGAGTCAAGAGAGTCCATTTTTTCCATGACTAAGCGTTGAGTATCAGCGATGCGTGCAAGGGCAGCAGTGAGGTCAGTGGTAGAAGGGGAGGGAGTAGGCTGGGAGACTGAAAATTGTCGAACAGGTAAGGCCGAACAGTGACGATTGGAGGCAATAGGGGTGTAGTAAGAAGCCACAGAATCAAAGGAGTCGTCACATCCAGCCTCAAACATGTCAGCATCAGGGAGAGCAGGCGAAGAAGTGATTAAACTCGTCTAAAGTATTAGCGGATTGGTTATTAGCATGCTCCAGGCGGGCAAGAGTAGGGTTAGCATCAGGAGCGGAGGGTGAGAGGGACAAATGTTGTTCAATCGTGTCGAGGCGAGCATCATGACTTCAAACAAGCGAGAGAAATTCGCCAATTTGGCTGTTCAAGTCATTGACCATTTGCCGGAATGCCGCAATTTCTTCTGACCGGGTTACAGAAGCATCTGAAACCGGGATAACTGGAGGGCAAGTATCCATGTCCTCGTCCCAATTAGCCCCACGAGGAGGAATGTGCACACGATTCTACGGGCGAGAAGTCTGTGAAGGGCGATTAGACAAAGGACCTCGATTAGAACAAGAATGGGAGTGCGAACGAGCACGAGAGGAATTGCAGAAAGGAGGATGGGAGTGGGAGCCCAAAGGGCGGGAAAAGCGGTTGGGATGATACTGTGCAGGTTTAAACCGCTGGTATAATTTGTCCAATTGGTCATTAGTATTAGAAGGACGACCAGGGCGAGAGTGGGAGGGAGCATAAGGGCAGGAAGCAGGCAGGCAGTTTTTCTGTCCACAACGGTGACAGAGGGAGGTAACTTCAGCCGGGAGATGCTAAGAAAGCGGACGATCCTGATAAGCACAAGATTGTTCCATTGCACACGACATACGCTCATCTGAATTAAAAGAGACATAAGCGTAGGGCTTGGGCGAGTAAGAGTTACGGGACAGCGGGATATTAACAGCGGAAGCATTAAGCCGACGAGCAAGCTCCACTAAATCACCATCTTTAACATTCTTTGGAAGACCAGCGAGGAGAGCAATGTGAGCACGGCGAGCAGCACGCATATCAGCATCAAAATCAATGGGGACCACTCGAAGACAGTACCCTCGACACAAGACAGACCAGGTGTTCGTGGAAAAATGGCAGGTAACGGGATCTGAGGAATCAAAAGTGATGACTGCATTCTGATAGGCTTTTTTGGTAGTAATTTTGCATTTAGAGATGTTACCAAAGCGAGAAAAGGCACCACGAAGGTAAATGTCCTTGATGAAGAGCGGAATGTCAGTAACCAAAATGGAACGACAATTTTCTTCAATGCGGGCATTGCGAGGATCATATTCATGAAAAAGCAGGCTGGAAAGTTCTTCAATAGGTCCGGAGGTGGCTCGTTGTAGATCCTCCAGGGCCATAAAGCAGATCCTAACTCGTTTCTTGTCATCTGCACCAGAAATAGCTGCAGCTTTGTTGTAGGACGTAAAGGCAGAAAAGTAGCGATCGACATCATCAGTAAGTTGACGCTTGGTTTTATATTTAGCAACGACCGCTTCAAATTGGTTCAGGGCAGCCTCAGCCCAAAAATGAGTAGAGGAAACACGCAACATGACAGTATTTAAGTCAGGCGTTGCTTCACGTTCAGGGGGGTGAGAATAGTAACTTCTTTGTCTTTACCACGGCCTTGTGGTGCAGACCCTGCAGATTGATCGGCCGCATCATTACTATTAGCAGGAGCGTGTTGCGACATGTTCAAGGAGGTGTCACGAGGCAAAGAGACATTTTCAGGATGAGAGGTATTAACAACTTGGCCTTGTAGAACTTGAGGAAAACCAGTAGGAGGAGAAGTAATATTAGGCGCAGAAGGAGCAGGGATCGTTGGTTCAACGTCCATAGTTTCAGTTTTAGTGCAAGTACGCTTGTGAGTTTCGTTATCAGGTTCAGGCGAAAAGTCACGAGAACGTATCTGCTGAACGGGTTGTTGAGGACGAGAAGGAACAGGAGGAACTACAACTTTAACAACAGGAACTGAACGAGAAGGACGTCGTTGGTTAAGACTTGGGTATTGAGCAGAACGGGCAGTGTTAGAGGAACTCATATTTGTATAAACTAGCAAGAAAGTTATTGTAAAAGTATATTATTTAATAAAGAGAACCGATAAAAATTGTCTAAGTATTTTTTGAAAATGAAAAATTCGGGAAAGAGTTAATTACTAGATTGATTACTAGATCCACTTTTAGATAGCAAGTGTATATTTGTTTACTTATAAGGGAGGCCCTCATCGGCCAGGTTAACACTCGAAGTTTAACCCAGTGCTGGTTACCTAATTACACCTATCGCTAAGCTAAGTTGTCAATGGGGCTGACCCTCAGAGCATGGCCCATTTTGGGAGTAATAGCCCGACAGTTATCCGGCTTAGCATACCACAACCTGCAATGGGCACAAGGCACCACCAAATTCCAAGCCAGGTGTAACCCTCCTACTCACTGTTTACCATCGTTTGGTAGACCACCCAGTATTTATTCGTACTGCTCCATTAGGTTTATACAGTATCACCACCCCAGATGGTCAACGATAGCAGCTTTCGCAGATGTGACGGACACTCAATCTAGGTACCGAAGTACCTCCCAGTGGTATAATTCAGATAGTGACCACCAGGACATAAGGACACTTGGACGTACAGACTCGGCCATATTCAAATGGTACCAACCATCATGACCTGCCAACCAGTACCGCACTGATGCTGGGAGTCGAACCCAGGCCCAACCTTACACATCTATCGGCAAGGGAACACTCAGGTTGGCCTAATACCTATTAGAAGGCGAAGCCAGAACTACTACAAAGTCATTGCACCCTGAGCTATAAGACATCTATAGGCTGAATCCAGGCCACATTGGACCCCCAGATGGTATACCCGTAGTGACCACCCAGACATCTACCTACCCCAGTGGTATGTTTTCAGTGACCACCAGAACAGTCCTCCAAACCTCGCAATAATGCTGCCCAGAACGGACGATCATACCTGTAGAGGATCGACACTAATCCTAGCATTATACTCGTGATTGCTGATCACGATCGTCATTTAATTCTTTTAATTTCCTGTGATCGGCAGGAATCGAACTGACGACCTCACCATAAACAGGCTATTTGAGGGACGCGCTCTAGATGAACACGCCAAGGTCGATCAGACCTCCACTTTTAGATAGCAAGTGTACTTTTATTTACTTATGAGGGAGGCTCACATCTACCAGATTAACACTCGAAGTTTAACCCAGTGCGGAGACCTAACACACCACCACTAAGACCTTGACGAGGACCACCCCAAGGGATTTTGTGTCCAGTCTCTGGCTTAGCATACCACAACCTGCAATGGGCACAAGGC
>NQWY01028691.1:0-16574 GCA_019425655.1 Rhizophagus prolifer | reverse complement strand
TTAAAATCCCAATTTGAATACCAAGCTTTTTAGCTTTGTTCGCGTTTTTATGAAGTGACATTAAAATGTGTGAAGTGTTCGAAGTTAGAGAGTGTTCATCTTTAAATCACGTGCAATAAATAAAATTTGACTCGGAAAAAAAAAAATTTCCTTTAAAAGATTCATAGTGACAGATCTTTACAACGAGATAAAAAGAAGTAATATCAATTTTGTTCGTTATCATATGAGATTATTACATAAAGATAAATATTTTCTTATTTAATTGTAAGAATGTATTGTTTACAGAAGAAAAAGTCAAGAATCAAGGTTCTTTACATGTAATTTTGACTCGTAAAGATTATTTTTACTACTCGCGATATTAGATTAACTAGTTACACGAAAATCATCTTACAGCAGGAGTCCACAAGATCAGCACAAGCCACATAAAATATAGCTAATATGTAGTGAAAATAAATTATGAGCTAGACAAGTTTAGATGACTTTAATTGAACTGTCAAACTCGTTCGTATTTTTGGTTGGTCTTTAAAAGTTTAATATATTATCCTAATAAACTTATCGAACACGAAATTCTTAACTTTATACCTTCCTTTTTACTCTGACGCGTAAAAACCGTCTAAGGATGCGACGTGAAGTAAGAATTTTGCTTGTTGGGGACGGTAGGTTTGATTCGATCTTATTTAAATGTGTTATCGAATTTTTGCTTTGTCGCTTATTAATTTATGAAAATTAAGACGGTGTTGGAAAGAGCACATTGATAACGTCTCTTATTAGGGAAACTTATGTCTCTGAGGTAAGTACTTCTCTACTGTAATATTACACTTGGGATTCTTTACCATTTAATGTGTGCCACGATTCAATAGCTTCAACACGTCGTACCCGAGGTTACCATTCCACCTGAAGTTACTCCTGAAAATGTAACAACACATATTGTAGATTCATCTGGTGATTAATTCTTTGGTTTCATTATATAACTGGTTTAATTCTTAAATTCTAATTTGATTATCTCTTACGCAAAAAAAAGCTCGATCAGACAATCGTGAACAATTGAAAACAGAAATTAAGAAGGCAAATGTAATATGCATCGTTTATGCGATAGATAACCCACATACATTTAATCGCCTGGCATCATTTTGGTTACCTTTTATAAGAGGTCTCGGTGTGAATGTGAGAAATCAGAAATGATAATTTTAAGATATAATAGAAATTGAAAGTGAATGATTTAACATACCTTTGAATTTCTGCTCAAAAAAAGGGCGATTTTGTTTACTAATTTAGATAAATTTACCCATCCATATACGGTATTACGCAGGTTCCAATTGTATTAGTAGGAAATAAAATCGACCTTCGAGGCGATCAGGTTACCAATCAGTCATTAGAAGACGAAATAATACCCATCATGAATGACTTCAAGGTAGATTCTTATTTTTATTGTTAGTATAAAAATTAAATAACTTGATTGACTTTGATAATTAATTAACATTATTTTTAGGAAGTAGAAACATGTGTAGAATGTTCAGCGAAGCAACCATTAAATGTTTCAGAAGTTTTTTATTTTGCACAAAAAGCTGTATTACATCCAACTGCGCCTTTGTATGATTCGCGGGAACGGTATTAAAACCAGCTTGTATTGAAGCTCTCAAAAGGATTTTTAATTTATGTGATCGTGACAAGGATGGAGTGCTTAATGATGACGAATTGAATGAGTTTCAGGTTATTATTGTAGATTTATTTATAGACTTATTTATAGTTTATGACTTAAAATTAAGGTCTAAAGGTTTTTTTTAATCTTTATTATTAGCGAAAATGTTTTAATGCACCATTACAACAACAAGAACTTGAAGGAGTTAAAGAGGTTGTGAAAGAGCATGAACCAGCTGGTGTTGATGATGTAGGATTAACAGAACTAGGTTTTTTATTTCTTCATACTCTCTTTATACAACGTGGACGGCTTGAAACTACATGGACCGTTTTAAGGAAGTTTGGTTATGGGGATGATTTGTCATTAAGGGAGGATTTTCTTTACCCTTCGTAACTATCCCATTTAATTTTATTTATTCCTTTAATATATATAATTCTGTGTAATATAAATTAATGATAGCATCATTTTATTTAGATTTGATGTTCCACATGATTGCTCAGTTGAATTAAGCCCTTTAGGGTATGAATTCTTTACGGAAATATTTCAAGTTTTTGACAAAGTAATTCTTTAGAATGTATTACTATAATATTTATTAGATTTGAAGATGTTAAAAAATTTAACTTATAATTTATTGATTTTGGAAAATAAGGATAAGGATGGTGCTTTGAAGGAGAGTGAATTGGTTCAATTGTTTAGTACTGCACCTGCAGACCCTTGGGCAAATTCGGATTTCCCCCACACTACAATTACGAATGATGCAGGGGCTGTTACTTTACAAGGATGGTTGGCACAATGGAGGTAGTTATGCTTATTTTATATATGTTAATATATTACTACTTATAATTTGTGTCTAATCTTTTTGTTTATGATAAAAAAAGTATGACAACACTTCTTGATTATAAGACGACGTTATCATATCTAGCTTATTTGGGCTTTGAAGATGATACACGAACGGCTTTAAAAGTTACAAGACCAAGAAAAGTTGACAGGAAACGAAATAAAGTGCAACGTAATGTTTTTTTAGCATATGTATTTGGTGCAGCTGGTTCCGGTAAGGTAAGGTAGCAATATTGAAAATGTAAAGATTTATATAATTTAACTATCTACTAAAATGTATTATTTATAGACTTCCTTATTAAAAGCTTTTGTTAATAAACCATATACAAATGGCTATACACCTACTTCAAGGCCATTTTGTGCAGTGAATTCTGTTGAAATTAAAGGCGCGGAAAAATATTTAGTGGTATGTCTAATAGTGTATATATAATATTGTCTTTGATTATTAAAAAAATTTATTTATTTATTTTTAGTTACAAGAGTTTGGCTCTAAATATGAAGCAGAAATACTTCAGAATAAACGCAAAATGGAAGCCTGTGACTTGTTATGTTTTGTATTTGATTCTAGTGATGTGAACTCATTCTCATATATTGTAGAACTTCGGGTTAGTATCTAAATAAGACATGTCTAGAAGCGACACAATTTAGATAATTATCCTACGGTTTTTGTTGCTACTAAAAGCGATTCTGATTTAGTTCAACAGGTTTGTTAAATAGCGTAATGAGGTCCAGCCCGATGTATATTGCCATGCCCTTGGTTTGTCTGGTCCTGTTAGTGTTTCTGTAAAAAATCAACAAACAGCAGACTTGTGGAATCATTTGGTAGGAGTAGCAATTAATCCAGTTCCTGCTACACCCGGGCTTGCAGGTTCAGCACACGAATCTTCTAGGGTTAAGAAATATTTGACTTTTACAGCAGTTATGGGTGCGTTAGGAGGAGCTGTCTTTTTAGGATATAGGTTATACCAACAGCAACGAGGATTTGGGAATATATCAAAACGAGATATACTATAGATTTATTTTTTTTCCTTTTTTATTGTATAAAATGGCCTATAAAATAAGCATGAAATTTACATCAAAAAGTAGATAATCTTATTTTATTATCATTTATATCAAACTTGAACTTTTTTTTTTAATTTCTGCCGGCTTATTAGATATTAGCAAAGTACATTAAAAATATTTTTGTACTAAAAGAGATTAAAATCTTAAACTAATTTTGCTAGAAATTGATATTGTGTAACCTACGGGCGGATGATCAGATGACGCGGAACTGATATAACTTGCTCCCGATATTATAATATAACCGTAAATTTTTTTCCTTGACTAATACGCAGAACTTATCATTTTATTTTTTATTTTACAATATAACTCATAACGTGCGATGTTTAAAAATTCAAATCAGTTTGAAGACGATGTTAGTAAGTATTGATAAAAAAAGTAATTTTAAAGAAGTTCTCATATGCTTATGTTAATTCCGGTTTATAGTTGCCGCTACCAATGAGACTCTTACTAAGGAAAACTGGGAACTTATAACTACATTATGTGAAAAGGTTGAGCAAGGTGGAGAGCAAGGGTAAGGATATTTTTATTCTCTATAGCCGGTTAACAAAGGTTAATAATTTTATATTATTAGTGCTCGCGACTGTGTAGCCGCAATTCAAAAACGTTTGTTTCATAGAAACCCTAATGTTCAAGGTTATGCCTTAACGGTAAGTCAGAATTGGTATTTAGATTTTTTTCACATTGTTTTGATCTAATTTTCATCATTTTTATCTTGAGGTAGCTATCCAATTCCCTTGTCAAAATGTGTAGTATTAACGTGCATAAAGAGATATCTTCTCGTGCATTTACACAAACTTTGACTCGTATATTACAGGACAAGGTTAGCAGAGTTTGTAGTTTTCAGCAGACAAAAATTTTTTTTCATATATTAATTATCTAATTATTTACAGAGTACACATGGAACCGTGAAAGATCGAATACTTGATTTAATCCAAGAATGGAGCAATGAATTCCGTTCAGACGATACCTTGAGCCTTATGGAAGAGACTATGAATAATTTGCGATTACAAGGTAAAGTTATGATGTTTTTTTTATCGTAAATGTTGCGATTAATAAATCATCTATTGGCAAATTTTTTTTAGGTTTTCATTTCCCTTCACCAGAAAAACCCAAAAAGGAATTAAGCGAAGTATGTATTTTTGACACCACCTTTTGTTATAAATTTGATGTAATTTTAATGATTATTAACTTCAATAATCATTTATAGTATGAACTTGAAAAACAAAAGAAAGAGGAGGAAGAACAGGTCCAATTGGCTATGGCGATTTCCCTTTCGGAAAGAAATGGATCACGAAATGTTAGTACACTTCTAGGTGATCCTTTTGTTTGACTTAAAATTAAAATTAACATTATTATGTTAACTTTCATAGTTGCAACCCCATCTGAGCCTGTATCACAAGTATGTTCGTGTAGTTTATAAGTGTTTATTCCAAGGAAATGATAATTAATTTTTTTTTATTAATTTCAGAACAAGGATTTACCCCATACACCTAGTGTGTCTAAAGTAAAAGCATTGTATGATTTTGTTCCTACAGAATCGGGCGAACTTGGTTTCAATCGTGGTGATGTTATTACAGTATTAGATAGTGTATATAAGGATTGGTGGCGTGGAGAACTACATGGTAAAACGGGTATATTTCCCGTTAATTATGTGGTAAGCAAAGAATCATAAAAATTCACTTAAAAATTTATTAAATAATTTTACAGGAAAAGCTTCCAGAACCAACCGCTGCAGATATTGCGAGAGAGGCGGAAATAGAAGCTGCCGTTTTTGCTGAGGGGCGAAATATTGATCAATTATTAGAAATGTTGGCAGGACTAGATCCTACAAGAGATAGTGTCACAGAGAATGAAGTTATTCAGGTTTTATTTTAATTAAAATTCATTTGTTACATGGAATTTATTGGGCCTAACAATTAATTATCTGTTCTAATTAATCATTTGGAATTTTACACAGAACTTATATAACAATACGTTACCAGTTCGGCCAAAATTAATGAAACTAATCGAGAAATATAGTCAAAAGAAAGGTATGATTTAAGTTTTATAAATTTCTTTATATATATTTACAATGAGTGTTCACGACAAGTATTTTTTTTCTTCTTTTTAGATGACCTGATCGCATTAAATAAAAAATTCACTGAGGCCACTAAAACTTATGATAGACTTATGGCTGAGTCATTAAAAAAATATGACGGTAAGTACTTTTCATTTTATTCATGTTTGTAATTAATTCAATAATTTCAATGTTACTAAAACTAAATAATCTTACATTTAGCATATATCAACCCAACTCCAGCCCCACCTCAATTTAATTATCCACCAGTGCAAAATTATCCTGTGGGATATGACTCCGCGGCTACGTATGGCTATTATAACCCGCAACAACATTTCAAGCAGATATACCAACATCCACAATCAGAACAGCAGTCACCTGCTCAGCAACCTGCTTATCAGGCACCACATCATCCTCAACAATATGCTCCTCAAGTTCAACAGGATGTGGGACATATTAATGCTTATCAACAAGCACAATTTCAACCTCAACAGGATAATGGAATAATAAGTCAACAACAACAACCTGCTTATCAGGCAACACAGCATCCTCAACAATATCCTCCTCAAGTTCAACAGGAAGTTGTTGGACAACTTGGTGCTTACCAACAAGCACAATCACAAGCACAATATCCTCCCGCTCAACTTCAACATGATAACGAAAAACATCAACAGCATACCTATCAGGCACCACATCCTCAACAATATCCTTCTCAAATTCAGCAGGATGCTATGGGACAATTCAGCGCCTACCAAGCAAATCAGCAGCAAAATCAACAATCATCTAATTATTCGACACAGCAGGTACCATTATATCCATCTCAAGTTCAACAAGACGTAGGTTCTTATCAACAGTTGATCCCTCCAAATTCAAACTCCAGCTCTATCACCACAGCAGCAACAGCCTACCATCTCCTTCGAATTTCGCTGTCTCAGATAATATATTAAACTCAGCCTCTAGCTCTATACAAACTCAACAACCTCAACAACGATTATACTCACAGCCACCAGTTCAATATTTATCACCGGATGGGTCTGGTGGTTATCAATCCCAACCTTCAACCGCTCCTAACTCTTATAATACTCAACCTCATAATACTCAACCTCCAAATTCCAATAACAGTAATAATTTGTACTCAATTAATAATGATAAGGTTACCCAGTATCCACCTACTACAGATCAACAATTACCACAAATACATCCTTCATCACAACAACCAATATCATTAGCGCAAATATCGCAACATATTCAAGCACAATCAACTTTCCCTCCTCCTACAATACATACTTTAATCCATCAGATGAATTACAAGTACCACAAGGTGCAGCTTCCTACAATACTCCTGTTAATGTCAACATGTAATATGAATCTTAAGTTAGTATATTAGCGGTAGTTTTTGAATAGTTATTTAATTTTATTTAGTGTATTATTGGAGGAAATTAAATACATTTTCAAAGACATTGAATTGTGAATTGGTAATTATTAAATAAAAATTTTTAAAACTTATTTATCTGAAGTAATTTAAGAGTTTTAGGTTGTATTTTTTGTAATTGTTCTTTTTAGAAATTTTAGAATAACTTTTAATAACTTTTAGAAAGCAATTGTTATTATATTCATTAAAATAAATTTGAAATTACAAATTTCTTTATCGATCATAAAAATAGTAAAAATTAGAATTATATCGTGAAAATTGGAAATAAAAAGTAAAAATTGATGTGGCGTGATAGATATTGTCATCTAGTATGGGTACAACAAACTCTCCATATATTAAACCGTACGGATATAAATTTTTTTTTTCAAAAAAAAATAATTATGGAGCAAAATGAAACATTTTGTTTAATCTAATATTCTATAGAATCAGTGAATAAAAATTTCGATTAAATGCTTATTGCGCAATATGCAAGACATTACATATAATTTGCGAAAAGACATAATCCAACTTGCGCACAGATGCTCGATTATTTTTTTCACTAAATAACCTCGAATTTATAATTCAAGCGATCTATCTTTAATGATAAAAAATCTTTGATGCATCATATGGTAAAAATTTTGAATTTATTTTTCTGATAAGAAAATATTTTTTATTTATATTTAGGTGATTCAAAATCAGACCTAAACTTCTCCAGGAATGGAGTTAGTGGACTTTCTGATAGTATCGAAAACTTTTGAGGTTGTGTTGGTGTTTCGTTCAGTAATTGCGAGAAAACTCTGCTTTTCCTTGATCTACTTAGATTATAATAAAAATAAATTAATATCATCTTAACAACAATTAAATATTATTAACCAAAAAAAAATATATTTACGGCGTTGGATGAAGTGCTTTCCACGCTCTCTTTTCTCGTTCAAATTCAATCCGTTCTTTCTGTTAAATTTTGTATATATTAATGTAAATATATGAAAATGAAACGTCTTGAATATTTTAAAAAAAAGATAAAACAAAGACACACCAATAATTGATCTCTATCTTTGCCTAATCGGATAAGCGATTCTGTAAATGTTTTCCTTTCCTGATTAAGTTGTTTACGCTTCAATTGTATATCTTCATCAAGTTCATCATATTCTGGTATAGTGATTTCGTTTCTATTCGTACCCAGATACGTTTAACTTGAATTCTCCTTGACCTTCTTTAAAGCCGCTCTCCGCAAAATTAACAATCATTTTCTGAGCTTCTTCTACAAACGTAGCAGCCTCGGCTGATATCAATAGGTATAAGTTGTTAGCAATTTCCTAAACTTTATTTTTTGCTATTTGAAATAATCATTATTAATTTCTTATTTACCGAGCTGATTTCTTAATGAGTCTATTTCCAGTTGTAGTTGCCGATTTTCTTCTTCTTTTTCCTCATATTCGGCTATCATATTTGGGCGGTTGTCCCATTCACGTTTTAATGCTGAAAGTAATTCTTTAATTTCCTCTTCGACATTGTCTGCAAACATTTCAAGAGGAAGCTTAAATCTGGCGGCTTTTCGATTATATGAATCCGGTGTCTTTTATTTGATACATGTTTTTATTTTAATTTTAGCACATACTTGTAAATTTATCAACTCTGGATCTATCGAAGCTTCATGCTCTGAATTTGATTCTATAAATGTACTGATATGATTTTGAACGTCAAAGAGTAATTTCCGCAATTTGGAATTCTCTTGTAATAATTCTTTTTCGCGAGCCTCTGCATCAGCAACTATTTGCTTAAACATTTCAGCATCCTAATACGTATTCAAATTTTTAGTAAACTGTTAAATATTTTCATTAATTAATATAGAAACTTACAGGACTTTCTTCCTCAGCTATAGAGGCACCGGTTTTTATTGGTAAACTATGATCAATAATAGAATAATTTGAATGACGTTTTGAAGGTTTTGGAGCAGGATTTACTATTTGTAGTCCTATTTTTGCCTTCTTGTAATTATCATTAAGCAGTCTTTGCATTTTTTCTTTAAACCTGGTATATTCCATCTCGCGTTTTTTGACCTCATGCTATAATTGTAATTAAAGGAACCCACGAGATGCGTCATTAATTTAGACATGCAATATTTCAATGATCTTTAGCCTTCTATTATAAAAACCTAAAATAAGTCAAATTTATGACGCATTTCCGAACTTATGGGTTGACTCTATAGTGTTGTTATATAACCTACTGCAGCTTGTGTTTTAGTATACTGTAAACTTGACTTCGTCTTTGCTAACTCATCTTTGGTCAATTTATGCTTCTCCCACTCATTTTTCAATTCATCTTCCATCCTTCTATTGAATTTAATTGAAATGAATTACGACATTTTAATATAAATAATAAAATCGTGTTTAAAATTGAAAGAATTTACGCACATTATTATTAATGTCAATTTGTCAATTTCTCGTTCATTAACTTCTATCTTACTTTTTAGTCCTTTCTAATTGTCACGCGATATCAATTTTACGCGTATCACCTTACATTACTCAAACAAGCTATATCATAATCACTTTGCAACCTTCGATGTTTATCATCTATTTCCTCTCGAACTCCAAATTCTTTTTGATGATCTTGTAATAAAGAAAGTATACATTCAACTATCTTTTTAACAGAATTATCATCTTTACTATCAAAAAAATTCAAAGGAGCGGGATATCCATAAAAATCCAATTGTCGATTTATATATATAATTAAATCTCTTAAACTGTCCTTATCACTGTAATAAAGGTATCACGTTAAGAATGATCTGAAGTTCTAAAGCTAAATAAAGAAACTAACCTTTCTTCTCTGCCCTTGCTATTACGTGGTGTAAGGGGTGAAATTGGATTTAGTATTTCGTTCACACTGTTTCCGTTCATTTTCTTTACAAAATAACGTTTAGCTGAATTACGATAAAACACGAAAGATAACTATGGAATTAAGCGTACACAATGCTTTGAAACGCGTACGAGTATTTATATAGACTGCGTACGTTACACATACATCTGTTTTCGCGTTTTATTTTTCTTATAAAACTCTCGTTATAATTTATTTATGAATTTATGAAACAACTTAAACAAAAGACAAAAAATTAAAAACGTGAAGGAGTAAAGGGTAGCCGTCTAGCCGATAAATAAAATAAAAACTATAAATAAAGCAACCTGTTTTTTATATTACTTAATGGAAGAAATCAATCAAGTCACGTGAGCGAACTGATTTAATCGTGGTTTTTTTCTCTCGGTCAGAAAAACGGAAAAATGAACAACAAATCGCTTCTCACCCCTTCACCTTTAAATCCTTCTTTTCGACCTGATGTTATACAATCATTAATCGATGGAGTTGATAGATATAATCCTGATAATGTATCAATTCTCGAAGAATATTTAAGCACACAACTTCAAAATGAAGAATATGATTTGATGGCTAATTTAGCGATATTGAAGTTGTAAGTTTAAGTATCGGATTCTAATTAATAGAATTTTGAATATATTATATAAAAAAAAATGATGAGTACATTCTTTCACTTAACTCAGTTAAAAAAGAAAAAAAATTTTCGTAACTTGAGTGTTGAAGATATTACTTGCCCTCACTGATTTTTTTTAAAATTAACAAAAGTTGAATTTTTCATTGTATATCTTAAATTTAATCTAAATAATTGTTAATGTTTATTAGATATCAATTTAATCCACATCTTGTCAACGAAGTGGTCATCAACAATATTCTCGTTAAATCTCTTACGGCTATACCAAATCCAGATTTCAATCTATGTTTATATTTATTACAAGAGGGATCTGTATCCTTTTTATCTATTGTTACTTAAAAATGCTATAATACGAATTAATAGGATTATAAGAATCAAAAAAAAATAGATTATCTTTAATTTTTTTTTTTTTTCTATAGCTTAGTGATGAGAATGTAGCTAAATTAATTTTATTACAACAGTTATTGGAAGAAGCTAGATATCAAGAATTTTGGGAAGTATATGAAAAAGATGATACATACAAAGATCTCACAATTGAAGCTATTGGCTTTGATACTGCGATTCGTAAAGGTTAATATCTTTTTAGTATGATTATCAAATAATATTGTTATTGAAAAAAACACTGCTATCTGTATGGCATATCAAACTATTTCGACAGATTTGTTGCGAACATATCTTAATTATGTGAAGGGTTGGTTACAATTATTTATAATTCTTCATTATATTTTTAATTCTTACATAAGTTTTTATTGTAATAATTTTAGATGATGCCAAATTTGAAACTTTTATTCAATCTCAAGGACTTACAATAAAAGACAATGTTGTGAATATTAATACAAATTATGATAATGAAGCAAAACCTACTGTAATAAGAGAAAATATCAAATTTGAGCGTATGTTAACTATAATATATATTGATAATCATATATTAATTTTTTATTTTTTATATGAAATAAATTCTAACTTCTCTTTTACGATATATTAGAACTCACAAAAGTTATTGGATATTCTAACGAATTATAAGGTAATTCGTTTTATAATGCTAGAACCTACTTTGATTTAATTGATTTTAATTGATTTAATTTGTATAAAAATATTTTATGATTTAATAACAATTAAAGTAATAAAAGGATGCTGATTTTCAGTGCTAATATTGTAACTAAATTTATTGATTAATATCCAGCATATTGAGTTCTTCTATTATTTCGTCTACGTCTTCCATTTTCCTTTTCTTCAGAATTTTTGTTAAGAATATACAAGATTCTGACGAAAATACCAATAAGGTCAACGAAAAGATCAAGGGTATGTTGAACTACATCACGAGAGCCTTGGGTGTCGTAGATAACTGTAAAGGAAAATAAGTTTGTTAATTATTAATCTATTTACCATAACCACAGAAAACAAACAATCCAATATAAAGTTCTGCAGTAAATAATAATCTTGAACCAATAAATGCGTTGACAAATGACATCCAGAACAACGCGCTAATGACAGAAGCTAATATTCCACCAAGATATATGAAAGTTCTTTTATTACTTAATAAAGAACTCACAGTGAAAGAGCCAAAGATCAAGAAGGTAAATGTGGTTGCCATTAATACAATCCGACCACTAAAATGCGAAATATTGTTAGTTTGAAATTTAATAAATTTGCAATAAAAAATTTCTTACTATACTTACGAGGAATTAATATTAAGCGCTTGGTCAATCAACGGGCCAATTGATAATCCTTCCATGAAGGCGAAATTCTACATTAAAAAGCGTTAAAATAAATATTTAATGTTGATAAAACATTAAGATAAGATAACAAAGAAAAATAAAGAATTCTTACGAATAAAAGTCCATAACGCAATTTTTTGTTATCGGGTGTGTCAGGAAGAGCCGAGATTCCTATCAATGAGGCAAGACCTATTAAAAATGAAAATAACCCGCCCTATAAAATTTTTTTTTTTAAAAAAAATAATCAGTATGATAAGAAAATATATCAAATAGTGCCCTTTAAAGAAAACAATGCATACTCCAAATAAGAAAAGACCCGTAATGTGAGCATATGAACCAACAGCAGTAAGCAAGCAGAGAACTGCAAGTGTTGTATAAACTTTAATCAAATGCTGTTGTATAGGTTTAGTGAGATCGCTCGCATTTTTAAAAGCTTCGAAAGTTGAAAAGTTGTTTCGATTCCCAAAAGTTGATCCAAAAGAAGTTGACATTCTTGTAAAATTTAAACGTAAAAATATTAAAAAGAAGGGTAAACGTATTTATATTTCTATAATTATGATTACGTAATTTAATAAATGGTAATCTTTGAAAAGTGTGACGATCTAATTGGCTGTTATTTATCTCAATAACATTATTTATATATATATTCGAGAAATTTCTAGCAAAGCCACCACCATAAAATGAAATCCACTTGGCAAAAAATCCAAGTACGATATTCGTCGTCACCTTCTTCAAAAAGATGGATAGCACGACAAGATCGGGATCAATTTGTTAAAAAAGCACAGTCTCAAAATTATCGTAAATAAATCATTACTTTTAATTAATTGTTAAACCGTTATGATGAGATTTTTTTTAGAACTTCAATAGTCTTTTTTCAATAAAAAAAAAAGGAGCCCGAAGCGCATTCAAATTATTGGAATTGGACCAAAAATACAATTTTATTAAACCAGGTTCAGTTTTTATCGACTGTGGCGCAGCTCCTGGTGGTTGGAGTCAAGTTATTTCTAGAAAGGTTTTACCAGCATTTGATATAACTACTGAAGAAACAAAAGATTTTGAAACAAAATTAAATGGAAATTTAATTATTGCTGTTGATTTGTTACCTATCGAGCCAATTCCTGGTGTAAATGTTATACAAGGGGATTTCACTGATATATCGATACAACAAAAGGTAAAAGAACTATTGAAAGAAAAAGAAGCAGACGTGATTTTAAGTGATATGGCACCAAACTTTTCTGGACAACATTTCGTTGATCATGTTAAATCGATGGTAAATAATAATTCACAAGTTAACTATCGGACTCGGTTGACCATAACATTGACATGTTTTAGTGTAAATAAAAAATTTTTTTTATTTTGCATCAGGAATTATGTGAATTTTCATTAAATTTTGCAGAGCAAGTATTAAAAGCAGGAGGCACCTTCTTGTGCAAGGTATGATGTCTTCAAAATTAGTTATACATTATTTATCTTTGTAATACCATCTAAAAGAAATTTTTATTCTTTTCGAAAAAGTTTTTGATGGGAGAATCCGATCAAGAGCTTAGAAATAATTTAAGGACTAAATTTGACACTGTTCGTCATGAAAAACCAGGGGCTGTGCGCAAAAAATCAACAGAAGGATATTTTATGTGTTTAGGTTATAAAAAAAGATAAATAATTATTCTATAATTAATAAAGTCATTTTGGCATTTGATGCCCATATTGCCTTTCTTTTTAAATTTAAAATGTAAACCAAAGTCCTAACAAGTAAACTAATAAGCCACGTAGCTGTATTGCTGCGTCACCTTGATGTATAATCTCAATCACGAAAAACTTGATCCCATTTATATGCAATATACTAAAAGAAAATAAATGATTTTTAAGTATATAATTAACAAATATCTTAATATTTTTTATTTTTGAACCTACCTCTCCAAAGCATGTATCTTTTTGATCATACTTTCGTACTTTAGCATTGCTCTCTTTACACTGTATAGCCTGATCTTTAAAAATACTCAATTCTTTTTTACTAAGGTCAAATTCCTCTTCTCTATTATTACCAATTAAAGGAAATTTCGCATCATAACTAGGATAATAAAATAAGACTGCCGAATATCTTTCATTTGTGCCATCATTTATAACACGATGTAAAGGTGAGATATATTTTCCGTGTGTAATTAAAGAAAGATAGTCACCACAGTTGACAACAATCGATGCTGGTTTACTAGGAACATCCCACCATTGATTATCATAAAACATTTGAAGACCTTGTGAGTTATCCAATTGTAATACTAAAGTCAAAAATCCCCAATCTGTATGAGGAGAACTTCCAATTTTTTCATTTTCGCATTTAATATTAACATTCTCTTTATAAGGAAGATATTTAAATAATCTCAAAAGTGAAATAGTTTCTCCACCAACACAATATTGTTTTAATTCAATATTCAACGCTAACTCTAAACCTCTAACAACTAATTCTGATAACGAAATCATTTTATTATAATATTGATTTAATGTTATTTTCCATTCTTTACCTAAAATATTTTCTAAATTTCCCCATTCATTTGGACCTTGCAATGAATTCTCGAATTTCGTTTTGTTATTTTCCCATTCATAACCATATGAAAAAGCTTCTTTAACTTCTAACATTTGCGAACCGGATTCACTTCCCATTCCAACATATCCACGCGTAAATCCACCTGATTTTATTGGAATTGAGGATTTTATATTAGAAGGTAATGAAAAAAATTGTTGACACGCTTCTTTAACTATTGCTTGATCTATAGTATTGAAAGTAGAACAAGTTATGTAAAATAAACCATATTTTGCACACGCAATTTGAATTTCGTTTGCGATTCTGTTTAAGTCATCTTTAGAAGGTGAAGGGGTATCTAAAGCTGAGAGATCTATTACGGGAAGTGAAATTGGTTTATAATTCGGATTAGGCATAGTTTTTTTTTAAAAAAAAAAAAAATAGTCATTATAAAACAAGATATAAAATAGAAATATTTATACGTACAAATCAGTATGATCCATGTGTGACGTGTTTTGTCAACCCTGGATCGAAAAACTTTATTTTTTTTCAATACTCAAAATTCATCGGGAAAATGCAAAAGTATCATATAATTTGAGTTTACAATATTTATACTATACAAAAAATTAACTAGGATTAAAAAGGCTAAGATTGGGATTAGTAAGCAATATGTTCAAACATTATATAATGATTCTTTTTTTTCCCTTAATCTTGAAATAACAGTTAAACGGAAAAAATATTGGTATTGTGGGAGCAAACTACGCATCGCCATTACCCCTTGATTACACGATAGTATATCTCGGAGGAATTCGTGGAAGGTAAGATATAAATACTTTTTTTTTTCGTGGTTTTCGTAGATACTAATAAAGTATCGAAAATTGGGTAATCGTTTAAGAAAATCTATTTTTAGAAATAATGACAATTATCATTGCAAAAATGAAATAAAGTATAAAAACAAAACCTTGGGGCATATATTTCACGTATTTTTTGTATGCTTTTCAATTTTAGTTAAGCGTACATAAGATTTTATTTGTATTTCATATGATTTTGTAACAATATTAATTATCCTTTAATTTTGAGCAAAGCCAAACTCTTATCGACCAGTAGCGTGGTTTAGTAAAATGTTTAACTCATTTTATTATTGTTTTAAATAATACTAACTGTAATTATATTAAAAAAATTATGTTATTTTTTAACATGTTTCGCAAAATTTATTAATCATACCGAATATGTAATTGTTTGAGATTACCATTTTGTTGGTTATAAAACTTTCGGGTCATACAAAATTTATTCACTAGAACAATCAGAAATGAACTTTAGCAAAGGCATTATAAGCCCATTATGGATTTTTTATGTCACTTTATTTGTCATCAACTGCGCCAACTTGGTGAATTCTCCAACCAAAATCCAAAGGATCTCCACACAATATTAATATGGGAAAATTCATGATTGGATATTAATAGATTTACGTTTAAATAAACTGCGGAAAAATCCATACAAGCTAACAAAGATGGGGTTTTGGGGGGATTAGTTAATATCACATGTGAATAATTACTTCATGTCTTATCTTTTGAATCTCCGTTGAGAACAAAAACGGCTCGTTTTTTACCCCAAAAACTGAAATAAAAAATTTGAAACGTGCGTAAAGATGATGTGGAAAATTAACATTTATAAATTAGTATTTTATATCCTATTTTTTGACTTTTTTTTTGTGAAAAGGTCATTTCTATAATACTTTTTAATTGTGTTATATCGAAAAACTCGTGTTTTATTATATAAAGAACCTCGAATTGCTTTTATACCTACTTAATTTCTATTGAATTCACCCCTTTAGTAT
>NQWY01028685.1:0-12924 GCA_019425655.1 Rhizophagus prolifer | reverse complement strand
ATTTTTTTTTAATCTTGTTTTTATGTTTTTTATGTAATTTATACTTTTTTTTTTTGTTTAAATTTTATTTTAAAAAAATCATCATTTGAGCAATAAAATTGAACGATAAAAAACATATACAGTTAACATTTCACAAGATTTGACCGACAGTTTTTTCTTAAGTGATAATAATTATATATAATTAGGAAAATGTTACCCGTTAAATTTTCAGATATAATTTTGTGTTTATGATATTTTAACAAAATATATTCTGATTTATTGTCGGGTGCCGGCGTAGCTTAGTGGTAGAGCGTCAGTCTTGTAAACTGAAGGTCGGTGGTTCAATCCCGCCCGTCGGCTACTTTTTTTCTAAATAAATTTTTTTGTACGACGATGAAGAAAAAAATCTTTTTTTTTTGTGAAAAGATAAGAAATAATTCCATTGAAGTGATTGGATTTAGAATTTTCAAAGGGAAAATACATTAGATCGACAATTGCAAGTCAATGATCGACGACACATTACTTGTTATAATTCATCAAACTCTGGAAAACAAGGGAATTTTTATACTTTACTTACTTACAGACTTTTACTTATAATTATGATCTTTGATTTTACAAAGATTTAGCTTTAAGGAAAAAATTTTTATATGTATAAATTAAATTGTTATGAATTTTTGAGATTACGAGAAATCTTTTTTTATTGTTAATAGGTTAATCATTTAGAGATAGATAGAAAGATTTATAATATAAAATATCCTAACACTATCATTATAATAGAAATTATTATTCAATTGCTTGAGCAGATATAATTTTCACATCTTCTTTTGGTCTAAAGAAAAAAGTGTACATATATATATTCCATTAATAGCTAAAAAAAATATAAAAAATGAAATAATTTCAACTTTTTACCTATCACTTCCATCGGTAGTAACCTTGCCAATACGTTTAACTACATCCATACCATTGCTTACTCTTCCGAATATCGCATGTTTTCCTTTTCAAAAAAATAAAGAATTAAGACGTATCATTATATTAAAATTATTATATATGAAATCTTACCATCTAAATGAGGAGTAGGTGCTAACGTGATGAAAAACTTTTCAAAATTAAGAAGAGATTTTTATAAATAAAGATATAAACGAATGATAGAATGATAAGAATTATAACAGCAATTCTCGGGTTCTTACTTGACTTCCATTAGTATTTGGTCCAGCATTAGCCATACTAAGAATTCCAGCTCCTGTATGCTTTAAATCTGGATGAATTTCATCTTCAAATTTTGCACTAAAATATGACCCATAAATTGAACTTCCTCCACGTCCAGTTCCAGTTGGATCCCCCCCTTGAATCATAAATCCCTTTGAAATATAAAAATTTTTATTAATTTTATTAATAAACTTTGTTTTTTAACAGCTATTTATTATTATTTGAAAAAATTATACTTACATCGATTACTCTATGAAACTTTATTTAATAAAAAAGCAATGACTTAAAACTCTTTTTTAAAATTACTTTTAATGTATCAGTTACATATTATTTTATTGAATTTATACTTACAATTGTACCATCATAATATTTACGTTTAGCCTAAAAATATAAATAAATTTAATCTCAAGAATCTTTTTTTAAAAAAAAGAGGGAATATATTTGAAAAAAATATTTAGGTGAGAACTTACTAATTCAAAAAAATTATCAGTAGTTTTCTTTGCGTGGTCATCGTACAATTCAATTGTAATCGCACCCTAATAAAAATTCATTTTTTTTAAGTTTTTTTATTTTCAAGTCATAATTTTTTTTCTTTTTAGAACACACCATAGAAGTATTGAGAATTACTGAGCGAGTCATCACTTCAATTGAGAGAGAGAATAAATGAAATGGTGAAAATTATAAAAAATTTTTTTCATCCAATTTATAACCTTTCTAATTTTGTAAATTTGCACTACCTTATAAATTATAATCTCATCTATTTTTTAATCATATGATACACAGATAAGAGTAGATTAGTTTATTTCTGTCAATATTCGAGCAGTATATCATATTCTCTTGTATACTGGAAAAGTAACGATATTAGAATTAATATTAAAATATGAAGGTTCAACCTACATTTTGTTATTCCATGTTGATTTGATTATAAGAATTCTTACAGAGTTCATAACAAAAGTTTCGACTATATTCATGAAAGTACTTACCATTGGTAAATAACGACTTGTGTAGGTATCTGGAATGGTTTAATATAATTGTTGGCTTTGTTTTAATGATTGCCAAGGATTTTTAGATTTTGAAAATACAGATATTTGCTCTGTAATGCAAATACATTTGTTGACGCTCAGAATTGTGTTATCTTAAAATCTAAGATGGGGATAAATTTACCGGCAAATGATTCCTATATAGGGTGGCAATCCCGCTATCCCACTTTTACTGTTTGGCTTTAGTATGATCAAGTATTACCAGCCTTATATACTCACTTACCTCCAGGCCTTCGCAGTAATATAAAAATGTATATGACTATAAGAGGGGCTGTCAAGTTTGATCAAATACCAGTCTGTTACCATAGGTAACTAAATCCAACCCCAAGTTAGTTTTCAGGAAGCTACCTCGGTTGAAATTGAAAAGTTAATTTCCAAAATAGCTTCTTTAGAAAGACAAATAGCAGTATTCCAAGATCGATACTGGGAATTATATAAAAAGGTGATGTCCCGGTTAGTGAACTCTTTATCTGCCTTGTGCAAGTAAAATGAAAAAATCAAGCGAAATAATCAAATAAATAACAGGTATATTCCGTAAAGTGATAACAAGGTATACCGGTTTTATTGCTTCTATATTCACATCATAATGTTTGGCGCAGTATCGTACTGACGATAAAAAAATCGAAACATCATTAGCAAAAAAATAATATGACTCAGGGAGTCACTTTAAATGGCCTAGGATCCGTGTATTCCCTCCCTTGAAAGCATATCATATATTTCTCTTGCCTCTAGCATTTTTCACTCACTAAAAATTATTTCGCCCACTTCGGGCTTAAATTTTAACTTGTGTATGATTAAATAAAAATTTGATTGCTACGATTCATACGATTCAGACCATGCAATTTTAATATAATAAATTTACACAGTATTTCGCTTACGCATTTTTTGATTTAGATTTTTTTTTCTATTATATATTTGTTTTGTATTACCCACGTTGTTTTTTTTTATGGATTTCTAATATTGCTAAATTATTACAATATTTACATATGAATGGAAAACTTTGAGCATGTTTCAATTAAAATTGGATATGTAAAAATATATTTTTAATTATCTAAGTCGAGTGCTTTTTCTATTATACATTTGTTTTACATTTTATTATGCATTATCTAAGTCGAGTGCATCATTAATATCTCTCATTAATCACATGCGCGTTTAAGTATGTCCCTTACTTCAGATGCATACTCTTTTGAAAAAAATGTTTCATCAACATACATAACAACATCATTACCTTCCACATGACAACCACCATCTGACTGATCACGAGCTTCAGCTACACCAGGTAATATATAATGGATTCGAAGTGAACCGCGATGGTTAAAATTGGTGAGCACATCGTCAAATTTTTTCCTCAGGTTGGTACATTTTACTTGACTATCCGTACATTTTGCTTTACTTTCCTTCTGGTGGTACATAAGACCCCATTCTGTTGAATTTTTGTCATCAACAATACCTTTGATTATTCTTAGTCCAAATATGTGCGAGTATTTCCTACAGTGTCGTTCGTTCGTGTATAATATACCTTATTATACTGTCATCAATAGGGAATATGTTTTTATCGATCAACTTTTATATAAGAGTCAGGTTTATTTTTATTTTTCATCTTTCGAATGGGTGGTAAAGGTGGTAAAGTCTACCTGACAATCTCTTGGTACAAAATTTTGCACTAATGAGTAAGGTCCAATAATCATATCGACTAGACTTAAAATTTCCAATATAAACACCGTCTGGACGCATGAATTGACCAGGCACAAGCATATATTCTGAAAGTGTTGATGTGGATAGAATTTCCTTGATTTTCAATGTTTCAACAAGTCGCCGAAAAAACTGTAAATTTCCATATGATTTAATATTAATAGTTGCTACTTTAGTCCATTCTGGCAGATTTAATTGGTTGTCATAAATTTCATTAACAAAATCAAAAACCGTCTTATTGTTAAAATCAATTAATCTTCCTATGACAAAATACTGCAACATAATGCCTTTAGAGGTATTTGAATTGTCATTATATTCAACAGATTGTTGTAATTCTTCAAAGAGGTTACAAATCAGCGGTTCAGTAGGTTTATTATACCAAGAAGAAAGGACAGTTTTAACAATTCCTATTGCCAAAGGTTCCCTGACCAACAAGAATTTTTTGTCGTTTACTGATTTCAACGTCGCAATACCACAGTCAACTAATTTTGCTGTAACGACTAACGAGCTCTATGATTGGACCGATAAAAAATTTCTCAGTCACGTGACTGAAATTTATTCTTCACATCCCTCTCAGTTTCACTGTTTATATTCTCTGAGGGGGGTGAAAACTTATTCGTCACGTCGCCATTTTTGTGGGTAGTTCAAGATTTTCACTTTTTTCTTGCTCCGGCCGTCGTATCATACTATTTTCTGAGCATGAACGTTATGAACTCGTTGAAAAGAACCGGCCTATCGCAGTTTGAAAGAAGTGTTGACGAAAAAACTATTGAAGTACGGACGAGACATTTCGCAATTAAGGTATGAAATTTATTTTTTCGCATTTGCGTGAGAGCTTACAGAGCTAATACGAGCTTGCAGAGCTAATATCTATTTTTTTGCTCAGGACCTTATTAAGCAGAGAACATAAACTTTCGGTGAATTTTACTAAGGTAAATACTGTTAAATTTATTTTATCCAGAATACTGACGTTGAAATCGAATGAGTTGGGATGTATATAGATAGCTTAGATGAACGAAATGCTAGCAGGCATTAGTATTCATTTTATAAAACAAGTCAATGTATCATCGAATCATGTAATTTTTTACTGCATCAATAAAGAATTCAAGCCGAAAATGCTATTGTATCAAGTATATTTTTCGTAGGATATGGTGACATATGTTGAATAAAAAAAAGTGAGACCTAAAGTCTAATTTGGGTAAAATGCATTTTAAATAAATCGCGTTTTATATCAAAGTTGTTATCGAATATGCAATCCGAACTTGATTCATTGAAACAACGCGTCGTCGAGCTCCTGGCTGAGAATGACGAGATTAAGGCTGAAAATGCCAAGGTTAAAGCTGAAAATGCTAAGCTAAGACAGGCTATGGAAGAGAATGAGACCAGACTTGCAAAATTAGAGCAAAGTGATAAAGAAAAGGCTAAACTCATTACAGAACTAAATTGTGATGTTGGGAAAATCAAGCAGAAGCGAGTTGTTATTGATGTTGCAACACAGCCTAGTACATCTAATAAATCATTAGAGGATAGGAAGACTGATGAATTCTTATTCGGTGGGTAAGAAAAAGGTTAGTGATATGATAAGACAGAGAAACAGGGAGAAGAAGCTTTTGCGTGAGTCAGCAATTTCAAGCCGAGATCAGGACGAGCATTCTAAAAGATCTTAATTATTCTGCGGAAATCAAAACCAATACAAGCAATTCACAATCATCAGGAGAAACGATACTAGAGGTATCATCTTAAGTACTACCCAAAGAAACAAAAGTTTCTCCCGATTATATAATAGCCCAAGATTCTATACAAGAAATGTCTTTGGAGTTGATAGATGAAGATGATATCCAAATTATTGATGAAAATCAAGAGCTTACAACTGACAATGACAATAGAAGTTGAGCATGCTCATCTATTTTAGAAGTAAGTATTGAAGGGAAGAACACTACACAGGCGAAACAAAAAGAGATTCATGTCGCTATTCATATGGGAAAAAGTTCGAAAAATGCGTTCAAGAAATTATTGCCAAAGATAATTTTTCATACCAGACGGCAAGAAAACAATTATTCCAGGATATAATAAAGCATCTTTCTGAAATAACATTGGAAACTTTACATAAAAGAACCCAAAGAGCCATAAAGATTTATAAACTGTTCGAAAAGATAGCAGTAGATAGAATTAAGAATATCAAATCTTACAACGCGGATTCTATTTCAAAGTTTACTAAGCCTCAAGCCAAATTATTCTGAATTATTTCAGTGGATCTGACTATGCTGATATGGAGCTAAAAAAAGCCCAACTCATAATCTGGATGCAAAAATGTAAAAAAAGTGAGACCTAAAGTCCCACTTGAGAAAGGTCATGAGTCTGTCCCGAAAAAATTACCATATGTGATATCGGAGCTACCTGCCAAGGCGAGTATACCACAAATCTCTCAACCCAAAAGGAACATGCCGGTCGTCTCATATGGTGCTCGTGCTCACTATATCAATGTGGCTTTGAAAGAATATCTCTACTTATCCTTATATAAGAGTGGCAAACATAATAATGCATATGAATTTAAAAATTCGGGCTTTGTCCTGGATGTGAAAAAGTAAAGGGTTCAAAGTAAGTGCATTACTTGAGAATTCTTCTGGAGAAAAATTACCGTTATAAATATGAGTACGGTTAGCAAAGATAACCCATCGGTCAAATCTCAAATAAGTGTATTCCTCTGGTCAAATTAGTAAAACTAACAAATCCAGACCTCCGATTTCCATCTTACCTGAAGATCCAGAAGAAAAACGAAAACATATCATTGGGTTAGTATTAGAGCGCTTTCCTTGACTCTATAAATCAGGGCTGAATAATATCATGTCTACATTTGATCCGGCATATTCACAGCTCTTAGATACGAATCAGGAACTTCGATGTGAGCTTCAAGACTAGATTTCTATTAATAAGAGTAATGAGAAAAAAATTCGCTCCCTCGTAAAGGAGCTTGAGCAATATTATCGAACTATCTCGTTTTATTTTAAACCACGAGAATGAAATAAAGGCAAATATCTGATCTGCAAAAACAGCTTAGGATATTACAGAAAGATAAAAAGTTCAAAGAGAAGATTGCATCTATTCAAGATAACCGAATTATAGAGCTCGAAAATAAGATTGGAAGCCTTTCCATATTCTTATAGATGAAAAAAATCTCAATAAATGCTTTAGGTATGGCAACGGTTAGTCTAATTACAAATGTTAATAGAGGATTAGTTCGAATTGAAAATCACTTTGGAGGAGTTGGTACGCCTATACAGAATCTCACCAATGTTATAGATGGTATTAGGGGCTCATTAAATAGCAAAACATTACAGCTGAGCGTGATCAATATTGGAATTTACTAGATGATAAGATTACCGAAGCGAACAATCTTATACAGCAATTGAAGGATAGAAAAAATCAGAATTTACGATTGCAAAATATTGCGCAGATGCACACGGCTGCCTTAAATAATGAAATAGGGAGAATTGGCAATTAGCTCAGAATATACAAACTTATAGTCAGAGAATGATCCTTAGAAAGCAAAATCGAATTAACGTATTATTGCAAGAAAAAGGTATTCTTCAACTAATAATTTGACGCAGAGATACCCAAATTGTTGAGTATAGGAGAATTGTGCATAGATGGACTATGAAAAATAATGATGAAATAGAGAGGTGGAGAAGAACGCACGCAGATTCACAAAATCGACATTTGAAATGGAAGGGGAGTTATAGGAATTCGCAAAATCAGATACAGGCTCAGAACCAGAATATTTTTAATTTACAGCAACAAATATTAGCATTACAAAATAACCCTCCACGATGATTCTATTAATTGAAGGATCATAATCCTAGCATTGTAACCAGTGTGCCATTTGTCGTTTCCCATCGCAAATTGCCAGTGCTAAATGGATGATCAGTAAATGTCATTGTAGGAGGAGTAATTTCATATGCAATCATACCAAAATTATAGATATCTGTAGAGGTTGTTACCTAATCAAAATAAAAGTTCAAATGTCATCATAATTCTAAATAATTTCGGAATAACCTCATTAGAATCATAGATCTCTAATTGCAACATGTATTTTTGTTTTTACGATCTTTAAATACAAGAATATTGCCTGGGTGGAAGTCTTGAAGTTGTAATTATAAGAAAATAATAATGGAAGTAGAGGAGGTAGGTAGAATACAATTTTTTTAAAACATTTGATATAATAATTGTCAGATAAGAATTTAAAAATTTAAATAATTAATAACTTTAATATAAGGAATTACGTGATTAAATATGACAAATAAAAAAGAAATCATTTTAATCGATAACGACGATGTCAATGACAACGATAATATGTTTTAGAATCAAGTTACGTAGTGACCAACTTGGTTGTCCTTCAAATTCTGACAAAGTAGGTGCATTTTCTATTACAGTCATATAATCACTATAAGTTCTTAGCAATGTGGCATATGATTTACAATTGCTGCGCAATTGTAATGGCCAAGTCTTAACGAGAATTTTTTTGAAATTTAGTGATGGTTACTAATTCATTCCATCTTTCCAAATAGCTGAGTAAGTAATTCTAACTTCTCAAATGGTATCCATTCAAGATACTTTAATTCATTGGAGTATCTATTTGAGTAGCTTAGAGGAATTATTGATACTAGATCTTCGCTAGTCCAATTGTCAAAACTAGGCCATAAGCCGTGTAGTTTCACCAAAGAAGCTCGATTGAAATGAATATTAATCTGATTATTTTTATTATTTAAAGAAGATATAAGGCATGATCTGCTTTTCGCTGATATAACAAAAACAAAGGTTTTACCAATTTCATGTATCAAGTAGAATTTCATATATTAGAAGATGTTCTAATAAGACAAATAATGATTTGATTTCTTTACAACAAAAGTGAATGCACGTTAGAATAAGAACTGGAGCAAAAATTAGAATATTAAACACAAAAATCTCCCTCGTATATATGAAAATAATGTTAAAAGGGTAAATATTGAAATCAAAAGTATTATAACGTAATAATTAGCCAAACAATAATACCCAATACAAGATCGTTTTTCTACTGGCAGGAAATGAAGTTACGGCACAGAATATAGTTGATCTATTTAGAGTAGCAATGACGTAAGGAGATTTTATGCTGGTATTGTTACTATAAAGCATATGAGGATCGAGTCAAAGATGTTAAGTCTAAGAATGGTGTTGATGACAAATCAGCAAGAACGTTGGTGTATAGCGAAATCAAACCCCTTCTTCCTGACATTACTGATGTAAACTTGCGTAAAATAACTTTCAGAGCTAAAAAAATCTATATATTGTTTGATGGGATAGGAATAAATAGAATCCAAATAATTAGCTGTAGCGCAAGTGCCATCTCAAATTTATATGATAATCAGATCCAGGACATTATAAATGATTTTCCCCCAAAAGCTACCAATACGGATGATGTAGATTATGATGACTCAGTTCCAAATTGGAACGGACACGTGACTTCGAAAACCAATAAAACTGATGCATCAGAGATGCAAGTGACAACTGCACCTCAGCCAACCTATGACCGCCCCTATTTTCGCAATAAAGCATTGGATCAATATCCTAATTTATATAGAGAATTTAGTAGTGAAAATGTTGATTATTATGGAATTACTGACGAGACTTTATGTCCATTATGCAAGTTAGATCATGATGATGAGGAAGGTATAGAAGGTAGATATGAAGCCAGATCCTATTTTATTAAATGTGAACAGCGTGAAATTGAGATAGTTGCATAGTCTCATTATTTTATTTGCTCACGCTTCATTATGATATTTTTTTAGCACTAATTATGTCAACTATTACCTAATTAGATTGATTTACAATTATAAAAAAAAGGCAACATGAGCAAATCCAATAAAATATTAACTCCCGAATACCTGGATTGGCATGCCATGTAAACTTGCGTAAAATAACTTTCAGAGCTAAAAAAATCTATATATTGTTTGATGGGATAGGAATAGATAGAATCCAAATAATTAGCTGTACGAATTTATCTGATAATCAGATCCAGGACATTATAAATGATTTCCCCAAAAAAGCTACTAATACAGATGAAGACTCCGTTCCAAATTGGAACGAGCACGTGACTTCGAAAACCAATAAGACAGAGGTGCAAGCGGGAGTGGCAAATGTATCATCTGCATCCCAATCTAAGCCAACTTGAAACCGCACCTATTTTTGCAACAAGACATTAGATCAATATCCAAATTTATATAGAGAATTTAGTAGTGAAAATTTCGATTGCATGATGAGGAGGAAAGTTTAGAAGGTAGTAAATTTAATAAATTTAATACAATTCTTTTTAGGAGTAGTAGATATAAAGCCGGATCTTACTTTATTAAATGTGAACAGTGCGAAATCGAAATAGTTGCATAATTTCATTGTTATATTTGCTTATGCTTCATTATATTTTTTATAGGGTTAATTTATGGCAATCTTTTCTAGGGTGGAACTGGATGAATTTTTCCTTTTTGTTTTCACTACTGTAAAAAAAATTGACAGGAAAGTGCCGGGAAAAAACAAACTTTGCTACGGTAAAATATCATTTTCCCAGAAGTTTCCTACCTTTCTATAAACTATAATCGTAGTTGTGTGACGTTAAACAAATGGTGTCAACTCAAAAACTGCAATTGTCTTTTCTCCGTCCTATCAAGAAAAGCACAAAAGTACAATGTCTAATGAAAGTGACGACAAAATAATATTAAATGTGGGCGGAATCAGGGTTAGTCTATAAGAAAACTGCATGAAATTATTTATTATTAGCCTATGAAAAGTTTTATCTACTGTATACAGTACGAGACCTATCAGACCACGTTAACTGCCTATCCTGAAACATATCTTGGAAACTTATTCATCCATAAAATTCTTCAACCGACCAACGGAAACGAATACTTTATTGATCGAGATGGAAAAGTGTTTCGTTACATCCTTCAATACTATCGTAATGAGGGTAAAATATACTGGCCAAATTCGAATCAAACGGTATCAAACGAAGAGCTTGAAGACGAATTGAAATTTTTTCAAATAAATTATAACAATTCGTTTAACGAAACCTATAATAATAACAATTCGTTTAATGGAAGAACACAAATACCCCTGAAACCTAGAACACCGAGGCCTAAATGTGAACCATCAACCAGCCTTCCAAATTTTATTGATGCTTTTGACAAAGTAATGGCTGATTTGAATAGGAATTTGACGGGTACATCGTCAATTCAGATTCGATTTGGGAATGGCTATATTGTGATAGAACCTAAAAATTCTGAATATGAGGAAGTTTTTCAACCTTTCGAGAATACCGGTTTAGCAATGGTTCGTCAACACGGTCACGTTATTCAAAGAAATTTTTTTACAAAGTACATGAATATATCTTGGGATCAAAGTGATGATAATCCAAATATTCCAAATATGTTTCCGGTTTTTAGAACAAATAGTCTTAGAACAAATAGTCTTAGAACAAATAATCAAAGGGTAAGCAAAGATGAAGTTAACATTCTACTTATGAAAAAGTTTATGTAAGATCATGTATATTATGTATACAGTATATGAAAATATGTAAAATATAATAAACCTACAAAATTATATTTTATCTATACTTTTTGGTAATTAATTTACTAAGCTGATATATAAACATTGCATTGTACTTGAGAATTCTAAAAGCCAAACATCCATCTTTTAATTCCAAGCTATTACTTAATTTAAATTGATTTGCAATCATATAAAAAGACAATATGACCAAGTACCATAAAGTATTAACTCCCGAATATCTGGATTGTCATGCCAAATTAAGTGGGTTACCAAGCATTTTAACATTCCAACTTATATAAAAAATATAGGACATGAACCATGGCAATTATCAAATCTGTGACAAGTATATCAGAAAAACCTCAAGGCTCTGATTTCACTATCACTTTTGAAGCCAAACCCGATCCAGAATTAATTGTCTTAGAGCACTTCCCATACTTGAAATTTCGAAATAGTTTTAGGGGAATTGATAATTATAATTTTGCATCACCTCAGCCATGGAGCTCACCATGCCCTATCTGCGATGAGAAGCATGGGAATTATGGATTACATGGCGAAAGGTGAACGGAATATTGTCTCTTCAAGCAATAAATTCAAGTTCACGATTGTGGCTTAGACCGGTCATGTGAGATCGAATCACCTGAAATGCGCAGTACGATATCGGAGAAATTCTTGCTGACTGTACAACATGCGAATCGCATATATATTCGCATTTTTTTTCGCTTGTGTTATGGAAATCCGAATTTGACTTTGCTTAGAGAAGAAAATGCCAGACTCATGGCCAAGATAATTGGGCTCAAATTCGAGAAAGCTCGAGGCAAGGAATGCAAATTGAAAGAGAAGCAGTTGGAGAACGTAATAATAAAAAATTTATTACATGCGTCACAGGTATCGCAAAAAACGTGATCATATAGATAATGAATTTAGAAAAAGGATTGCATATTTCATATTTAACAATGCAAAAATTATCCAATGGATTTGAAAAACTTTCAAGTTGAGATCTGAAATATGGGTAAAATAAGTTTGAAATATATTAAGAAATGATGGCATTCCTGACAAAAAGAAGTATTTAGATATCATTCTATAAAAAATAAAAACTTCTTATACTTGTCAACAATATGATTTATATAATACTAAAATAACTGTTATAATAAACAAAGGATATAATTATTCATCATCAGAAAAATATGAGTTCTCAGTTACATAAATGATTAAATCTTGTAACATTATATATTGTTACTTTTATAGTATTACATCAGCAAGACTATAGAATTATTTAATATATATGAACACATATTAGTCTTATATATTAAAGTGGCTATTAAATCCTGAAAATTACTGTATTAATAAATTTGGCAATAAAAATATTGTTAAAAATTCAGATCATCTAATTCACTAAAAATTGATTATTTCAATTTAAATATCTTTCTATCAAAAGAAA
>NQWY01028676.1:0-11518 GCA_019425655.1 Rhizophagus prolifer | reverse complement strand
TGATTGGCTAGTTTTATAATTAAAAATTTCAAATATTCATCTTTTTAATCGAAAATATTACTGATAAGTTTGATTGTTATGCTCTTAATCTGTCCTTTGACTGCGGAGTATTTAATATACTACTATATAATTACGAATTAAATAATTATTGGTTCTTTATATCAAAGGTTCTACAACAAGCAAAAATTAAGTTTTAATAATTATAAGTTAGTGCTTAGTAACGACAAATTTTCGAAGAAATTATAATCAATGATTGAAAGAAATTACTATAAATCTTGATGTATTTGGAAATTTAATAAGATAATACTACGAACAATAGAAATATTTGTAATATACGATGGTTAAACAAAGATACTTATAAGCTACTAATAAAATAATAAATATGTGTGTTCTGGCCGTTCTGTAGCTAAAGTATAAATATTTTTTATATAGATATAAATGCATTTTTTTAAAATTCTTCTAATGAAGTTTCAAAGATTTAAGCCGCCAAAAAACAATATTTACAACAAATTTTGAGTTATTCCCAAAGTCATTCTTTCTTAAATAGAATTATAGAAGCGAAAATATTACAAGAATGTTCCTGGAAAGTGCCCTGAAAATATTCATGAAAAATATGAATATGTATCGTTCTTGACCTGTGATCTGACCCGCATAATACATAATATCATTACCAATTTCAATAGTAACATCATAATTTTCCTCATCATCCAAAATTTCAAATAAATTTTGAGATAATTTTGGTAAAAATTTATTATCATTCATGATTTAATAAATTTTAAAAAAGAAAAGAAAAATTATATTATTTTACAATAAGGGAGGTCAAAACGACGCCATCAGGAGGGTCAAGTCCGATACTTTGCATCTCCGGAAATATCCTAAAAAGTAATCGACCAGTGCATTTTGGTTAATATTTATTCGTGTATTAAATAACCAAAAAATCTTTCATCAAAATGCCTTGAATGATCACGTTTCAGAATGACGGGATATTATCCGAAGTTCCGAACATCAGTGACTCTTAAAGTTTGGATATTTCTCAATCCATTTTTTTCATAAGGATTTATAGTTAGTAGTAATTTTTCTGAATTCAGTGAATGATTGATTGTTCGTGAATTCTGACATTTTGATCAACACAATTTCTTGTAGTTAAGTAAAATGCAAGATTATTAAGTTAATTTTAATGAAGATTTTCTTTTCTTTTTATAATTTGTAAAATTTTAAGAATTTCATACAGAAAAAGAATAAAAGTGCGAGTTTGATGCAGGAATTACTGTTAAACTCATTGCATTGTAATTTTAATTCCGAATGATTTAACTTTACAAGACAATTAAGTAGTTTCTTGAGGACGTCTCAATCACTTCGAATATAATCCATACAATATCTTCAGAATCTGTAGCGATTTCATTGTCTTTTAAAGAAAGGCAAGGGCAGGTTAAGTTAGTGCAGACGTTCAAATAAGAGCATGAATAATATACGATACGATGTAGGAGGAATTGAAATTTTCACTTTAAACTCTTTTTTATACTATGTTAAGAGTGTAAAAAATTCATATATCTGAACAAAAAGAAATCCAATTAGATTAATATATTTTGAATGGATAAAAGATAAAATATTAAAAATTTATCGTCATATTAATAATTGAACAGTTGAGTGACGGATTCTTGGTTATTTTAATTAAGTTATTGTCAAACGCGTAATTGTGCTATTATGACCAATATCTTGTATTCTTTTCCCGTCAATATCTCTTTTTAAAATCGAGGTTAAAAATAAACTTGGCTCGAGAGTTAAGAACTTTTTGATTTGAAGAGTAGCCGAAGCAGCATAGTGCTGGCCGGGATTACAGCGGTGTCAGCCGGCACTAATTATCCCGTGATCCTTGTTACGAATTTTTTTTTACGATACATTTGATACTAAACTTGTAATATGAGTTTTGGCATTTATATAAAGAACGTAATCATTAATCATAATATAGTCAAAAACTGATAATTAACCGCAAATATTATTTAAAATTTATGGTAAAACTAAAACAACTTTTATAGGGGTATTACAATTCGCCTATGTTTGAGAAGTTTATATATGGTTATTATTATACTATATACAGTAAATAATATTTAAGTTCCAACTTTCATAGTAAAATATTTGTTAAAAAGAACTTCAAGTTGTAATTTATTATTTGACTGCAAAATATTGTTATTTAAGCTGACACCATACTTTTATTTTGTTCGATTTCAAATATAATATATGCAGGGAATTTTTGCTTGTCATTACTATATTTTTTAGAGAGTATTTAATAACTTTATCGAATGATCGTAATATTAAAGCTTAATTACGTAATTCTGCATATTGTACAAAAACACTTGATAGTTACTATTTGCGTCGTGAAACATTTGATCCGCATTTTGGGAATTGCACAAGAATGATTGGCCGGAGTTTGCCGATGGTTTATTATATAAATTTAGTTTCATTCATAAGTTTTTATGTTTTTTTTTCTTAAAATTACGGGAAATATTTTAAAAACAGACAACACTTTTAGAGATACACAAGTTGTTAAAATTTTCTAACCATTTGTCATTTTTTTTTTCCGATAAGAGAATGTCAAAACTTAATAAGGATATTCTTTACTTGATATTTGAAGAATTGGGAAAAGATTCAAGATCACTATTTTCATGTCTAATGGTTAATAGAACTTGGAGTGAAACTGTAATTCCAATTTTATGGAGAAATCCTTGGTGCTATGATATTAACTATGAAAGTAAAAGTTATTTGTTCTCTATCATTGCCTTTTATTTACCTGAAAATACTAAAGAATTCCTAACAATACAAGGAGCATTACCTCAAATTTCGTGTCAGTCACTTTTGTTTGATTATTTATCTTATTGTAGGAGTATCAATGTAAACATCATAAACAAAGTAATTTCTATTGGATCCTTTTTATTATACAATCGATTCCTTTTACAACAAGAATTTTATAATCTCTTTATGAAAAAAAGTTCGGAATTTAGGTATTTAGATATGAGATCAATTAAACATCAAATATTTTATTTCCCAGAAGCTAAAATTCGTCTCGAATCACTCTGTGAAATAAAATGTGACACATCTATTGATTCCTCATATTTTTATGGATTAACACGTATTTGTCATTATATTCAAAGAATTATAATTATTAATAAAAACATAGAAGCTAATTTAGGAATGATAAAATTAATTGAAGTTCAAAAAAATTTAAAATATCTTGAATGGAAAGATGATTTTGATGATGATTATTTTACGGATCCTTATAAAGAAATTCTTCTTGTATTAGAAAAGAAAGCAGATATACTTAATCATTTAAAAATATTTTTTCAATTTGTTGATTGTTTTGAGCATACATTATTACAAGAGGTACTACAAAAGCTTTATAAATTAAAAACACTAATAATTAATGGTGTTTTTATCTTTTTTAGTGAAGGTCAATTAAAAACATTTGCTTATCGTAATCTTGAGATCCTTAATATAGATTACATTACATTAACTACAGCTTCTAGTATTATAGAAAATAGTGGAGGAAAACTTAAAGAAATTTTATTATCAAAATATTATGATACTATTTATAATGATGATTTTGAAGAAGATTCTCTGAATTTTATTCGTAAGATATATGAAAACTGTCCTGAAATTGAATATTTATCACTTATATTTTCATCATCTGTGGAACATTTCATTGAATTAGAAAATTTATTAAAAATCTGTAAAAATTTGAAGTCATTACTATTAGTTATATTTTGTGAAAAAGATACTGAGGATAAAATATTAGAAATAATAATTAGATCAGCGCCAATTAATTTAAGTGAAATTAGATTTTTTGATGATATTAAATTTACATTGGAAGAATTGGAGGAATTTTTTAAAAAATGGAAAGGTCGGCCTGCACTTTCTATACTTACACCTGACCAAATTTATAAAGGAGAAGATTATGTAGCACTTATTGATAGATATAAAAATGATGGAGTTATTAAAGATTTTAGTTGTGAAAGAAATATATACTTCAATTTGGAGGTTGAAACTGATTAAAGGTTAACCGCCGAGCAGAAACTATTCTCAAGACGTTCACGATGGTTAATTAATTGGTTAAAAGTTATTCCGTTACGTGATCGCAAAATCGGTCAAAATTCAGGTCCGAAGAACTGCTCACATTAGTAAATTATAAAAAAGCCTTTTAAATTTATTTTTTCAAAGTTTGTTTAATAAAAAATTATTAAGTTTTTTTTTTAGGAAAAATATATCTACTTATATAAATTAATGTTGTACTCGTGTAGAAGTAGTATACTTCATGAGAAAGTGTTTTTTCTCGTGTATAAAAAGTGTCTTTCGCAAATGAAAAAAAAATTTTTAAATAATAAATTCTCCTATGTTCAATAATAAAAATAAAGTATTCCGTTCCAAAGAAAAAAAAATTAATTTTTTTTATGCCTTCAATAAGAAAATTCCATTATTTTAATGATATCATTACTTTTAAGAAAACAAAATATCCCGTTATTTTATCATCTTTTTCTTCTCTACTTTGGTCTATTTTACTTTAGATTCTCTCTCCTTTACGTTATTAGAAGCGTACAAAGAAATTTACAAATTACAACCAGAAAGCACGTAAATTTTTTTTTTTCATCATAATTTTAAATTAATTTAATTTTTAAAATCTAAATACGCTAACTTTTTCTAGCTTACCAGAACAATTTTCCAATACTATGTCAAAAATGATGAATAAGAACATTATCAGTAATTAACAGTTAATAAAATTTTTTATTGTTTTCAGAATTATTTTTTTTAAATTTACTTATTTGATATTAAAATTAAAACCAACAGCTGGAATATATCTCAAATATATGTTTTTCAAAGACATCTATTGTCAATACCTTTAAAAATAGAATATATTAGATTTACATATAATTATATAAAAGATTGCGTATAAACTATCTAATATATCTAGGATACGTACAAGTAAAATCCAGAGGGCAATCGTCATGTCCCACGCAAAAATATGCTGTTGCTGGAGGTGTTAAATAAACGGTAATAACAGCAATAGTGGTGAAGAAAAGCAAATAAAGGTTGAATTTCATTTTGATTATTTTTTTACTTTTTGTAGAGAAGAAATTTTTTCTGGTACAGAGTTGAGCGTATTTATATATATGAAATTAGGTGTAGATTATAGAGGCTTAGTGCTTACTAAGCGAGGTTTAATGCTTGGGGAGACTTAATAATGCTCGATGAGACGTAGGTCGTAGGCTATAAGCCTGAATGCTTAGGCTACAGAATTGTATCTGATGATGGTATGGTCGGGTGGCAAGCGAATCAATAGACACTTAATGTCATGACAGTGTGACACGATGATAGATTAAACATGGCAGATCCTATATATTTAATTTAACCTGTTACAGAGAGCACATTACATAATTGTTTGAATAAATCTCAAGGAAATATCAAACCTCTTATTTTTGCTATCATGTGCTGTTCGTCTAAGTTTTCTTAGTAAAGATAATAATTGTGGCACTATTGCGGCAAAATGGCATTTCCATGATGTGATAGGTTATAATATCGTCAGCGCAAACAACGCCTAGGACCAGGTCCACAGATCTTTAGGTCCGGATTATTTAGGACCAATGAAAACCTGGTCCTAAAAAGTCCTAGCCAATAGAATTTCAGAAATGAAAGATTTATTAGCAATTTGCCGAATATGCGATATCTACTAAAGTTCTAATACGTACCAGTAAATGGCGTAACTAAAATTTTGCTTTTTGTATTATAACACCATTTAAATTTTTATAAATACCGTATACTGACAATACATTAAGTCTTTAGTATGCAGTTTTGAATTGTAGTAATGCTAATAAGAAAATTTTAAATTGTTAATAATAGAAGAAATAATGAAATAGATTCGTGTTTTTATCAGTTTCATCAAGCTAGACGCGTTTTATTTATTACGACAATACTTTATAATTGCTTGGTGAGTCAAAATTTTGTGATCGAGTAACTAATGAAATTCATGCTGCTACATCGTTAGGATATGCGGACATTAGCAGCTAGAAAATAAATAACATTGCGAGTTATGGCATATTAATAATATGACTTAATATTCGTTATATTACGTTAAAATATCATGATAAAATCGCTAAAATTGAAAGGACATATCAATTATTCCTTTTTACATTAACTGGCTCGAAACAAATACTAATTGCACTCCTTACTATTGTAAATTATCATCATACCGCGGTTTGGATCCGAACCGATGCAAGACGACGAATTATTAAAAAATTTATGGTAACCACTAAAAGAAGATTCTTACATTTTCACTACAGTTTATAAAATTATTAGACGTGGTTCAGTTTATAAAATTTGCAATATAAATCTTCATATTTATTATCGGCTTTAAACTCATCTTTTTTTTTCTTATCCCATATTTATAACAGAATTAAAAATTGTGCTAACGAGGCGTACTCCCCGAGGTTCAAGATTTAATGCAAGTAAAGACTGCTAGACCGAGCGATGGTAAAATATATTGTGTTGTGTATGTATGGCAGGCCACTATGGTTAAAAGTGCGTAGTGTTTTATAGCGCGAATAACTAAACGTATACGCGCTTTATAATAATATAGCGTATATACGCTATATATTATAATGATCCCTTAATTTATTTTTGGGTCAAATTTATTAATTATTAAGGTTTACAATAGGTACTGCCATTTTATACAGCAGGTACCTGCCGCTTCATGCAACGGGTACCCGCCATTTTATACAATGGGAAGCATAATTGCTAACTTTCAACTCGTTTTAATAAGGTACATAAAAAAGAATTATATTCATAATAAACCGAAATATTTTCATTTTAAAACTGCAATTTGAGATTATAATAAGTGTTTTATTAGTTATGTTGAAATTTTAATAGAATATGGTAATAGAATAAATCCATATATATTGTACCATCTAACTAACCATATATCCTAAATTATACAAAATTTCTACTATACAAATTTACTAAGTAACTGAAATATCTAAATGAATTTAACATATACAGCTGAATATATAAGAAAACCTTGGCCCTTGTACCATTGCCTATACATTATTCCTCAAATAACTGCCCAAAGACAATTTGCATACGCAAGACGCAAGCTGTGGATTGTATCATGCCTTTTACCCACCCTCATCCGTGTACAAAGTTATAAAGCTAATATCTAAAATAAAACAAGGTAAAGAACTAAAACGTCATTAAGGGAGAGTATAAGATATAGTTAAATGGAAAAAAAAGTAATATGAATAAAAGAAAAAATGTTTTAAAGAAATAAGGGTAAAAAACAATGAGAAATATCATATAAAAAGCCATATCAAGTTTCTAAGCATTTCGTTTCCTGTAATGCAAAAGTTAATAATAATTTAGTCATATGGTTGCATAATAATCAAAAATCAATCCTAAACATACCAAGCGGTGGTGGTGATGGTGACATTATAACGTCTTAGTTTTTCTGGTCCAATCCCTCCAGTGGTGGATCACACTTCACGAGGCTTTAACCATATTGATTTAAGATTATTTATCCTATTACAGTAATAAAAAAAAGCTTTTCAGGAGTTAATGTGTTGTTAGTGGTTCCAACCTAAACCATTAGTATTTACTTACCACTACAAAAAGCCTCTTTGTCCAACATTTCACCAGCAGTGGATCCCACCTTACGAGGCTTCACTATATTGGTCAAGGTTGTTTGACCTACACTATTAAAATTTAGAGTTAGTGACATTGTTCGCATTTCTGAGTAGTTAATATGATGGCTGTTGTGATTCCACCATACCATTTAACCACTTAACCTGCATTATTGGAACTTACTTATCATCATAGAAGCCTCTTCAGTTGTCCAACATCATCTCCCTAAGATTCTTGTGAGGCTTAAGCCATTTGGTTAAGGTCGTTTGACCTATTAAAATTTTTTAGAAATTAGTAGTTGCTGAATAGTTGATGTAAAGAAGATTGTAAAAGCAAAGTGTTGGTAATCATGGTATCATTTATGTGTAAGTCAAGAAGTTTCCATTTATTTATATATATAACAGTGAGTACTTACCATCATAAAAGCCTCTTGTCATTTTAGCTTAATGGGAGGGAGGGAAAAGAACACGATTTCTACACACACACACGAGTGGTGATAAATGTTTCGTCATAAAAAAAATTATGAAAGAATAAAAGAATAAAGGAAATGGAGAAAAGGAAGACCTAAAAAAGAGTAGCAAATCTAGAAAAAAAGAAAAAAAAAAAGTATTGGGACGTATTTATATATTTGATATTGATAGACATACTTTGTTTATATAATTTATGTAATTTATTACGATATTTACATTATAGACGCGTACGTGTAGTTGTTAAAAGATTGAATACTTTAACAACACAATACAAAAACAAACAATTAATAAAATCGTAAATTTTATACAAGTAACTAAACTATTAATACCAGTCTGCACTATGTTGAGTTCTTCATTTCTTCATAATAATAATCATCCCCAGTTTTACTTTCATTATTATCGTTGTCTCTGTCATTCTATCATCATCATTTTCAACATCTTAAGTTCCACTTCTTATATTATTTATTTTCCTACTTTATTAAAATCAAAAATCAAGCCATCTTTATGTCTATCATTACATTTGAAATACGTCAACATTTAAATGATGTTTAATCATACCCTGAATCGCGTAAAATTTAGCATATGCTACAGTAACGTAAAATGATACTCTAAAAATAATTGATTATTACTTATTATTAACTTTCAAGTATTTCAGGTACAAGTGGGTCGTCTCTGGGCAGAAGATTGGTCGCTAGTGCCAAAATACAAATACAGTAAGAACGGTCTATTGCTAAACTAAACTACTGCTAGGTATGTAGTGCAGGTCAAGTCGGCCCAACCCTCGGAAGCGGACTAAGAAATCTAACTCGATTAATCAGTAATTAACGTTAAGGAGGAAGAAAAGACCAAGGGTAAATTAAAAAATTAAGGAATCGGAGGAAAGGGAGTACGAAAAGGAAGAGAAAACACAATATCTGGGTTAATCCTAAAAGAATAGAATTATAAATAAAAATTACAAATCACATGATATGTATATTTCCACTTATAATTTTGGCCAAAATTAAGATAATTCTGGTCATGTTTTTTGTCCTCCCAGATTTAGGTCCCTATGTTATGTTAAACAAAGAATTAGCTTGGAGTGGTCTAATTATTGTAAAATAAACTATTTATTAATGTTAGAAAATTTTGCAGTTAATTATTGTTTGTTAATTTAAGCAGTTTTCCAATAAACATGTTAATTTCATTTGTAGTTTGAAATATTATAAAGGGATCCATTGGAGTCTTGAGTGATTTCTAATATATTAATATAAATTACAATTGATAAAACTTAGATTTAATTTTTATTTATAGACGACCAACAATTGAAACTTAAAAAAAAAAAAAAATTAAGAGAGCCTGAAAATTATAACTGCACATCTACTGTTTCGTATACTTAGTACCTGTAGACTGTAGTTGTGTACAACGGGTACCTGCCGCTTATTGTAACGCATACGTATTAAACGCTATCTTTTGTGGTGGGTTACCTCTGAAATTACAGGTTAACAGGGGCAACCCGCCGAAAAAGATAGCGTATACACGCTATATAATGTAGCGTGTATGTACTGTAAAACACTACGCAGTACCGCTTGGCATAGTTGTGAAGTGTCACGATCACAAGTTTCAGTTACAACAAAAATTCAAGAATGGATATCCGCTTCGACTTCGTTACATTTATAAAAGCTGAAAAAATTAATTAGTACTGTGATGATGTTCTTCTAGAAATTAGCAAAGCAATAAAACCAAACATAACTTGTATTAGTTATATTTCTTTAGGAAACTTTTAAATAATGTCAGTATATAATGTTTATATTTATTTATTATAGTCTTTTCTGAATTTCATAATAAAAATGATACACATAATCATATATTCATAATGTGAATCAATTTCAGTTAGTTAGTATCATAATATCATAAATTAATTGAAAATTCAATATGTATATTGAGTTAAATTGAAAGTAACAATGTAGTAAGTATAAGAAAGCATAAAGAACTTATCAATGTCATGGCGGTATATACGTGGAAGAGGTTAATAATACATATAATATTATAATAACTTTATTGACTATAGAAATATCGTGGAATAAAAATACTAATCAATAAAATAATATTGTTTTCGCATATTATATATAATGATAGTATTGTCTTAACTATTAATTTTAAAAATATACGAATAATAATAATTATAAACAAATATCTCGTAGAAAGTCTTAATTTGCGTAAATTTTTTCTAATAAAAATTTTTATCGATCGTAATACGATTTCACGCGGTTAAAATCAAAAACAAGCTTAACAATTTCAGATAAGAATTACTGTTTTAGCTTAAAAAAAATATTTTTACACTTTCGAATGTGTAAAATCAGGCTGTGGACGTAATTCAGTGTGAATTTTCGAAGTAAATAAACGATTTATACTGTAATGTAGAGGGACCGTAAAACGAACGGTTTGTAAAGGAACAAGTAAATCACGAACAGGTTCTATACGTAATTTGGCTTAATTGCTTTCAGTCGCTTTTTTACTCCATTCTGATGCTTTAATTTCATTCTTTTCAGTTCCTATTCCATGTTGATAACAATCTCCAAGTTTACGTATTGCATTAATATCACCTTTTTCAGCCGCTTTTTTATATAATTCAAATGCTTTAATTTCGTTTTTTACAGTTCCTATTCCATGTTGATAACAATCTCCAAGATTATGCATTGATTCAACATAACCTTTCTCAGCTGCTTCTTGATATAATTCGAATGCCTTAATTTCATCTTTTTCAGTTCCTATTCCATGTTGATAACAGTAACCAAGATCATTCATTGAAGTAATATGACCTTTACTAGCGGATACATTGTATAATTCAAATGCTTTTTTCTCATTTTTTTCGGTTCCTATACCACGTTGATAACAATATCCAAGATGGCGCATATCACTTGGCGATTGGTCAAAATCATCCGTTTTCACTTTTACTTTTTCTCTGTTCGTTAACTTGAAGGCTTTTGATAATAAAAGTTTTAGAGATTTTCTCTCTTCTTCATTTAAATGATCTAAATTAGATGTGGTATTTTGTTGTCTGGATTGTGATTTTGCATTATCTGGTGCATGTGAGCACTTATCAAGATGAGTTCGCATTCGTTCGGGAACAGCTCGTTTAAATTCCTTGGTACAGTATTTACATCTTACATGGGGATGCGAATTATCAACATTACTTTCTATTTCATAATGTTTCCAAACGAGTCCTTTTTTTCGTACCATTTTATTTAATTTACGTTGGATTATTGTAAAATATTTTGTAAGAAATAATCGTGAAGAGATAGAAAGTAAGTTGGGAAGAAACGATTAATTATATAGAGAAAATCTGGTTAATTTACGATTATCTAATCACGAAAATGTTGATGAAAGACTTTTTAACGAAAGTAGTAATT
>NQWY01028675.1:0-14262 GCA_019425655.1 Rhizophagus prolifer | reverse complement strand
CAGAATATTTATCTCCACAATTATAACAATTAAGTTTTTCGTTATTAAAGGGAAGAAAAAATATCTGTACGGGACTAGACTTTAATTTTGGCGTTGGGTCAAAATTAATTGTAAATTCCATTATGTTATCTTATATTTAACAAACTTTTGGTAAGAATATGAAATAACGTAGCGATATTTATAGTTTTTATTGAAATCATAATAATATTCTTTATTACATTGTAGTACAAATCTAATTTAATTTTTTCGACGCCAAAAAAATTTTCGATGTAGGATCAAGTTCAAACATGTGATTACGACTAGAAATGTACGTAATTTCAGGGAACCTTTCAAAAAAGGAAAAGTTAAAAAGAAAATTGATACGCCCTCCGAGAAATAACTAATTTGGATTAGATCAAAAAAAATTCTACAAAGAAAAAAAATTTTAATTATTTTTTGCCTTCCATTATAGTTAAGGTCTGAAAATCCGGTTTATTTATTGTTACACCAATGTCGGAATTTTAAAAAAATTTTTCAATACAGAAAAATTCTCGGGTATGACATGAATAAAATTATTATGATTAATTTTTAAAAAAAAACTTGTCGACTATAGTAATTTCTTTTCAAATAATGGGTTATTTCTTGTCATTTTTTTTGTTAACGATGATTTTATTATAACAATTTTAAAGTTATCAAAGAAGAATTTTCAAAACCATTCATAAGAAATTTAAAGACAAGAAATCTAAATTTGTGGCGTAGCTATAAAGTCGGTTCACTGCAGGCGATTTGATTTTTTATGTAGAGTTTTTTTTAGTTAACGATATCATATTTATTTACACCCATTAATTATTACAAAGAAGAAAAAACAAAATCATACTCGAACTAAAATTTCGATATACTCTTCATGTCGAACCTATGGTCGCTTCGTTTCGTCACGTTATGACATCTAAATTTCCTGAATAATATGTGAGCATAATAAACAAATGTAATTTTATGCGCTTCAGATTATTTACACTTCTATTAATTTTTTTTTACATTGATGATAAAAAACCCAACAAACTTTTAATTTACGGATAAAGGTATTTAGGACGGTATCGCTCTTCATTCTTAAAAAGATAATAGAGTTAAAATTTAATAAAAAATAATAATAACTCCAAAAAAAACCCCCTACATCGCGAATCATATCTAAAAAAAGATAATCGTAAACTTAATAGGTCCGAGCCCCTTGCTTTGCTAAGAGTGTCCCTACATATTGATTTTTGAACGAATAAAACTTCTTGTAACCTTAATGTCCAAAAAAATATTCAAGCTTACAATCATGATACAAAAGTCTAACATTGTTGTATTTTTAGAAAATGTCGAAAAAATTCTAGAATCTTAATTTAAAATAAGTTCATTCAGAGAATTCTATAGCCGAATCCTTTGTTGAAATGTCGTGCGCCTGCATGAAACATATGTGACAATAAATCGAATATTATGGTGTATGGTGTAACACAAAAATTACTACAAATTCAGGTATTTTTCTAGCGTAACAGATTAATATCAATAATTTTATCAAATTCGAATTTATGAATTTTCATGAAACTTTCTTTAAACATATGATTCTAGATAGGCAAAATTTTAGGTATCAACACTTCCAAAGTGCTCCTCTTACTGAAAATACAAAATCAGCTCAAAGTTTTGTAAATACACTCAATCCTGTGTAATCATCATACCTAACCTATCTTAAAGTTCCAACTTGAAATTTTCGAATTTTATCTATACCATTATTATTAATGTATTCTATACCTTAAAAGTACAAAAATGAAAAAAGTCCTTTTTTTCACCAAAAAAATGTAACTCTTTCTTTTCAATCAAAAAAAATAATTTAATTTTCGGCCATTAAATGTTTCACTCGAAAAAAATGTTTAATTTTCGGCCATTAAATGTTTCACTCGAAAAAATGTTTTATATTTTCGACTTCCAAAACTTCGTGGCGCAGTGATGTAAGGTGTAACGTGGCGAATTGTATAGTACGTGTGACTTTCATCGTTGTACTACGAACGGAAGTTGTATAAATAAAATAATGAAATAATAATTTTGAATTTTTACTTTTCTGAGATCGCGTGATTCGTCATCGGAAGTAAAATAACATAAGTTTTTGATTTTTGTAACTATAAAGCTTTGTTGGAATTTTTGAAAGTATTGTAACCTCAACTTTTTTTGCCGCAGATTTTACGCAGCGGCGGAAACATCCGAAAATTTTCCCAAATAATAATGCACATACGACTTTACATTGCGTTTGTTACTGCATTAAGTTATTTTATTGTAATTATTGTATTTATGTTCATGCGTGCATATTACATTAACTGCTATACTTAATTTGATTGAAATACAAATATAAATATCGTTGAAATGTTTTCTTTTTCTTTTTTATTTGTTATTGAAAGCAACATTATTCTCATTATGGAGGTTGCAAATCTTTTTAATCAAACTCTAAAATTAAAATCTAGCCCTAAGCCAATTTTATTTATTTCTTTCAACAATGAAAAAAACAAATGTAATTGTGGAAATAAATACTCTGCTACACTTTTATATAAACAAAAATATTGTAAAAAATGTTTTTTAACATATCTTAAGGATATAGCAAAAAATAATGATATTAATAAATACTTGGATGCGCACTTATTTACGTATTTTGATAAATGTAATTATAAACATACGGAAACTAGACCAAATATTCAAGAGTGGCGTGAAAGTTGCTTTGAAATTTCTCATTTTGAAAATTATCATGATCATCTTAATACTACAAAACAATATGAAGTAACAGCAAAAGATTGTAAATTATGCGGAAAATTAGTTTATCATCAGAATTCTTCCAAGTTAAGGATGTGTTCGGATTGTTACTCAGTTTCTTTGGTGGGATGCTTCTAATAAAAGTAGAGTTTGTAATCATAACTTAAAATTTGTTACAGATTGTCTAAAATGGTGTTCAGATTGTTTCATAGTTTACGTTGGGTGTAGATACTGTTTAACAACAAATATAATTTTTGGAATCACAGATCATACACAATGTAAAAAATGCGAAAGAATATCAATTATTGAAATCGATATTACAAATATTAGCAGCGGAAATTATAATATAGATGAGTTTCTTATTTCAACAAGAACCAATATTGATAATCATCATCAGATTGCTGATTATATGAATTATATGGATAAAAATTCTGATCCTTTAAACGTATATAGTTTTATTGAACGTGAGCTTAAAAATGTTGGTTCAAAACGTACAATGGAATGGATTCCATATTCTCAAATTACAGATTTAAAAAAAATAGAAAATAGCAGAAGGGGGATTTGGTATTATTTATAAAGCAATTTGGTTAAATAAAACACCCGTTGCCGTAAAAAGATTTCCGGATTCGCAAGATTTTAATAAATACTTCTTAAATGAGGTGAGATGGCTATTATTTTTATATTTTTGTAATTACACTTTATCTTATTAAATTGAATTCATGACTTTAGTTGAAATCACTCCATCGATGTTATGATACGATTTTTATCGTTAAATATTATGGTATAACGCAAGATCCTGTAATAAAAGATTATATGTTAATAATGGAATACGCGAAAGGTGGAAATTTACATTATTATTTAAAAAATAATTTTACAAATATTAAGTGGATTGCAAAACTAGCTATTTTGTGTCAAATTTCAGATGGGTATTGCAGTATAGACTTAAGACTATTCATAATGAAAATTTTATACATCGAGATTTTCATAGTGGAAATATATTATCATTAAAAGACGACCATAAGAAATGGGTAATTGGAGATTTAGGATTATCACAACCTGCAAATAATTTATCGAATAATGAAATATATGGAGTTATACCTTACGTCGCACCAGAAATATTCAAAGGCGTAGTATTTTCAAAAGAATCTGATATATATAGTTTGGGTATGGTTATATGGGAATTAACGACAGGTTGTAAACCATTTGTCAATATTGAGCATGATATTATCTTATTTACCAAATTATTGATGGGAAAAGGCCTGTAATTACAAATGATACTCCCGAGCGTTATTCAAATTTAATGAGAAGGTGTTGGGATTCTGATCCCTTAAAAAGACCTTGTATAACAGAAATTAAAGAAATTGTTTATGACTGGCATAAAAAAGGTGGTGGAATATTTCATGAAGCTGAGAAAAAACGATTAGAATTAATACATTCGAAACAACTTGGATCCGAAATCAATGAAGAATCACATCCTGGTGCTGTTTATACTAGCAGGCCTTTAAATTCTTATATCTCTCAATCTTCATCTATAAATTCATTATCAACAATTTCAGAACAAGGTATGGTTATATAGTTTTTATTAAAAGGGTAGTCGTTATTTTTATAAGGACGAATTAAGGAATTACCATAAATAAATTTTACTTTTATAGAAAATACTTCGGAATATAAATTTGATATGGATGATACTCGAAGGTAATTATTATATGTGATTTTTGGAAAATTAGATCATTGAATTTAATTACTAATTTATCTTTATAGTAAACTTATTTTCAAATCTTCAAAATCTTCTTCGCTTAAAGGTACTGTAATTGCTATATTGTTTTTAAAAAAATATTCTTTATTAAATATTGATTTTCTTTCTATTCTTAGGATACGTTTCAAACGATTTAGATTTTGATATAGATATAGATACAAATTCTACAAGGTCAATATAATTTTAATTTCTTTAATTTCAAATATTATAATGTTAATGTTTAGTTATTAATAATAACGATATATTGTTTATATTCTAGGTCATCTACAATGGATTTAAATTCTGTAATACAGAGTTCTTCACATTCAAACGCAATTTATACTAGTCAACCATTAAGTGCACTTATTACAAGCGTAAAGCAAGATATTATAAATAACAGCAAGTGAATTATTTGTTGGGTTATTTACTGTATGATAACTTATTATATATTTATGGTATTTATATCTAATGTATAAAGTAGTAATTTTAAATAAATTGAAATATCGTATTTCTAATTAAAGTACCCCCAAAGTTAATTTATTATCACGCTTATTATATTCGAAGAACGTGATTTGAACGCGGAGAAATCAAAGTTTATTACTAAGTTATAAATTAATATCGTTTATGTGGTTTTTTAGCTAAATCGTTTCCAATGTTTCCATCATTAACATTAATCACAAACTATAAATATCAGATACAAATCTAGTACAGTACTAAACTCAAATACTCTAATCTCTGAACCGAATTTTACAGAATTAATCTAAATACAATACGACTTAACGAGTTGAGATCGTCAGTGTGTCGATAAAATGAAAATAATTACGTGATCATATTTTAGACGCTCCAGTTAATCTTAATACTAATTACTTTAGTTTTTTTTAATTTTACATAGATATTTACACCACTGTGTCGCAATTTCTGCCTATTAGGGAGATGAATCAATTGAATCATGAAGTTGATACAAAATTAATCGTCGAATTTATGGCAAAAAGGTTAAATTAGGAACGGTCGTTAATTTATTTGTTTAATTTTTAAATTAAATGATCCTATAAACCAAATTTTACGGTATTCTCGGTTTAAATAAATATTAGTTTTATTTAAATTAGATTAAGTGATTTTGTTTTCTGATATACGGGATATACGGTACAACTAAAAAGTTTGTTCCAAAAATAAAATAGTTTATTTATTTCAACCAACAATTTGTACGCCATATATACTCACCGTCACATGACCAAAATTTTGTATATGGTCATAGGTCATACCATTCATTGATCATAAGTTGATTTGCATAATCTCTTCCCAATTAAAAAATTCCAAGAATCCGATTTTTAATTCCTCAAACAAACTATATTTATATAATGGAAAATTCAATTAAATATAGATTAAGAAATGCACAAAATAATAAATCTTTAGTTCATCAAACACAAAACATATTAAAACCTATATTCAAATTATGTAATGAGTGTAATAAAAAAAGAAAACATTGGGACAAAAATCATCAATTTTGTCATCTATGTTATAAAGCAAAAACGGTACTCATACCAAGTGGAAATAAAGCAGTTGATAATTTTATAAAGTATACACGAATTAACTGGGATGCAACTGATACAACTTTCAAAATGGAATTTGTCCCTTATGATAGATTCAATGATATAAAATTCATTGCCGAAGGAGGATTTAGTAAAGTTTATAAAGCCACTTGGATTGATGGTCCAATAACTAATTGGAATTATAAAAAACAAAAGTATCGTCGTCAAGGTGAAATGATGGTCGCTCTCAAGGAACTTAAGTAATTTAATTTTCATTTTAGCTTAAGGTATTTTATGATTTTGCTATAAGACATCAAAAGTCATCAATTATGTATGAATATACAGAGAGTTACTATGACTTTAATCATTATTATAATGTAAGCAATCATTATGGTATCACTAAAAATCCTATAACTCAAAATTTTGTGATAATTACAGATTTTTGTGAAGGAAATGATCTAACACGTGAAATGTCTAAACATTTCGACTTTTTTTTGTGGTATCAAAAGTTACTTATTTTAGAAAGCACAATATATAAACTTGAAATGGTGCATAATGTAAATATTATTCATAGAGATTATCATAGTGGAAATATTTTGATTTCAAATGATTTCAGTTCAACTCTATGTGATTTAGGAATAAGTAAATCCGCAATGGGACATGATGAGGAGATTTATGGAATTATTCCTTATGTTGCTCCAGAGATACTTAAAAGACAAAATTATACGATATCTTCAGATATATATGGTTTTGGTATGATTATGTGGGAATTAATGACTGGTAGAAGACCTTTCTGGGATCAAGATCATGATACTGACCTTATTATTAAAATTTGTGATGGTTGTTGGAATTCTGATCCAAATAAAAGACCAACAGCAACGGAATTACGTGAAAAAATTGTGATGATGAAAAATAATGAACCAGACGTTAATCGTGATGGTATAACTAAAATTATAAGATCGCCAGATATTGGACCTATAAAATCAACTAATCCGGGTGCCATCTATAAAAGTAGATCTTTGAGTTCAATGATAAAATCTGCAGAGTCTACAAGAAGTTTAAAGAGTATTGATTCAGAAATTAATGAAAGCAAATTTGATGATAATTCAATTGTAAATGATAATGGTACGTCGAAATTCAGTATAATCTAAAGTTATATTTCTTACGATGATACTTTTTTCACATAATGCTATTACTTATTTGTTAGATTATTTAACGGAAGAACTTGAATTGGATATTGATAACAATGCCAGTTTTAATGATTCTAAAGATGATGGTGAGTAAATAAATAATTGTTTATAGTTTTTTTTTATTTCTACCAATTAACTAATTTTAATTGAAATGTATGTACTATAGATTATGTTACTGAAGAGATCAATTTTGATATATGAATTCTTTTCTAAGTGCTAGTGCTTGAAATTCAAAATTAGAAATCTAGTTAAAAAAGTATTTATCAACGTCTCTTTTATCTCTAGATTGATTGTAAATACAAATCATTTTACATGAGTTTCTTCGGAGAGATTAGTGTTCTTTAAAAATTTTCAGCTAATAAATTAATGATTGGAATAATCAATAAAATTATCTTATCAGTTCTTATATTGGCCGATATAATTCCACATACATAAAAGTGGTATCGTTATGTCAAACACTCAATCATTAGATTACGCAATTAATTCATTAAGCTTAAGATATCAGTTTTATCCATTAAAAGTTAACATCATGTGTAATTAGTATATAAAATTTGACTAAAAATTTATGTTTATTAAATTCATGCTTAGAGCTAAATGGATATATTCTGTATTTTCGGCCTAAATTACATTAAATGACGCTCAAATTGGTTAAATGCTCTTAATATCCTTAGTTCAGTTAAATAAAGAAAATTTCACTGAATTTTTAATTTTCTGCTAAGATATACTAGCAAAGATATGAATAGGGGCAAAGCTGGAAAATATACTTAGTGCTAACCTTTAGGTAAAAATCATATGACCACATGACATATTGACACGTATATAATTAATGTAATAATTGAAAAATAATTACTGTTTCTTTGAATATAAGTAAAGTGTAATATAAGTAAAGTGTAATGTGATTCAAAAGTTTTATACATACGAAATTTTATAAAAATTATATATAGTACTACAATATACTACGCTAGTCGGGAATTTTTTCAAGTTTATCAAGTAAAACTTGTTTAGCATTTTCTTGCACTGAATTCTCTTCATAGTCGTTAAGTGCTTGATCAACTTCTGGCTGCGATTTAACGTTTTGTATTTCACAAACAAGTCGAACCAATTTCAAGATCGAAAAAGTAAAATTCTTTTCGATCGAAGAGATGTTATTCTTAAGATAATCAAGACGCGATCTGGTAAGTGAACCTTGAGGTTCAAACCATTCAGGGTTTGGTATTATTGTAAATCTGTTATTAACTTTTTCGAGAAAATTTGATTGTTCGTAAGTAAGTCTATCTATTAACCGCTCTGGGTTTTCCGTGTTAGCTTTATTACAATGAGTAAAAACAGCCGTGATATTATTCATGGATCGGAGCTCTAAGATATCCACAGCTTTTTCAATAATTCCTTGTTGCGAGCTTGTATAGCGACCTGCCGCTGAACAGTCGATAACAAAATTGTTTTAACAAAAGTGAAATTACCAGTGTTATAACAAACATTATAAAAAAACTTACGTATAACAAATAAAACAGCTCTAACGCCAGAGGCGCATTTGAGAGCAATAGATCCTATTTTTTTCCAGGTCTCATCGTCAGAAGCAACAATGGGGTCTGAAAATCCGGGCGTATCAATCAAAAGATGTGGTTTTCCAGCCACATTTATGACTGCTGAGTTACAATCTTTCGTAATGGATTTCTTTAAATTATATTTTCAAATTATTCATGATCAAAGTTGGGATAATATCTTTGAGCAAATATAGGAATGAGGACTTACGCCGCCGTCTCCTGTTTTGAAAGGGCCATTATCAGGATGTCCACAGACAAGCAAGTTTCCTAAAGTACTCTTTCCAACTCCTATTTGGATTTCACAATGAATTTTTAATGCATCGCACCTGTCTCTCCAATTATCAAGATTGCGGGCAAATTGTGGACGGGCGTAAAAAAATCCGTAAGTATTTCACGGATTATAGAGATACTCATATTTTGGATTTTTTACTGATTAAATTTAAATGGGATGTCTAGAAACAAAACACGAACCATTTTATAAGGAAACCATCGGATATAAAAATACACCGGTGATTGATGCACTTTATCACAAATTACGAAATTGAATTATATAAAAAATCTTTGAACAAAAACACGATGACAAATATATATTATACATGTTATTGTAAATAAAGGATATAAATATTATTTGACGAAAATTAATAAGTCATGTGAAATTACGTGATTGGCTATGATTCATAGAAAAGCCATAAGCCTATAGTCCGAATAATAGTTATCAAAATTACATTATTTTTTTTTAAAACGTAACAATACTGCACGATAAATGATTGTTAGAAAAATTAGAAAAATGCAAGCAACGAAAATATCGTCGATTATAATAAAATATTTAAATAAAAAAATACAAATTTTCAAAGTTTCTCAGCTGCTGATCATGCAACAGAATTAAACTGAATTTGGGTATTCGATCATATTTCAGGCATTGAAAAATTTCAATTTGGAAAGTCCGAAAATTAAAATTTTAGATCAATTATAGAGTTCATATAGTATTACGTAAAAGTGGAACTTTGTACAGTATACTTACTGTTAACAGTAGTAAATAATTGTTGTCCAAAACGAAGCGAAGGATTATTTATTGTACCATAAACAAATTTGTGTTAACCCATACATTCTCCTTCCTTCCATCTACGTCATCTTAATTTTCTTTTCTTGGGATGAATATTCATGAATAACTGCAAAAATAATTTGCAGGTATTCGCCATATTTAATTTAATTCTTGTAGTATTTCTCGTAGTATAGAAAACAGTTAGATTTGTACGTTGTAAAACGCGATACAAGACATAGAAAAGAATAATTTCTACAAAGTAGATCATCACATCACTTGCAAGGTATATTTATCTAGCCGATTACGATTACAGATTATAAAGTCCCTCGTCTCTCTCCTACTGAACCCATATCATAAATAATTTTTTGTTCGGTAAACAAATATGATATTAAATCAACTAATTAAATTTATAAAATCGAAATTAAAAAATCGGATTTGATATTTGTCATTTTCCATTAAGATCGTCATGATTGATTCTTACCGCGATTGAATAAATATTTATGTCATACATATGGTCGAATTAAATAACATTTTCATTTGGTGTTCTCCCATAAAATAAAAAAATAATATATTACATGAAGATAAATTATGAATGAAAAAAATTAAGTAATATTGTCAATGCAGGGTGTGTAATAGAAATTCTCATAACATTTTTTTTTTCTATAAATTTTCATTGATTTTAATTAGTTAATATTTATTCCAACAATGTATAGTAGTAATTTTAGCATAAGAAAAATTTTTTTTATGTAAGATATGAGATTTATTGGCTTGAGAAAAAGTGATGGTTATTCATTTAATCAATTTATCAAATAAAGAATATCATCAAATAAAGAATTAACATTTACTGTTTAGTTTAGTTAATTTACAAACGTATGAAATATTCATGTTATCGTGTGATTTGTAGATCTTATATTCATTTAGATAGGATCATTTCACTCGGCCTTAAAGTATGTTATTCAAATCTTTCACATCAAATTTTTTTATCAAAGCGTTACAATAATTCTATTTCCTAGAATGGTTAAATTTCGAATGTTACGCCCATACTGTCATACACTACTAGGTTAATAATTATTGTACAGCAAGACAATCTAGCAAAAATTTTTGTTAAGTTTTTCTCGGCCGGTGTTTTAATATTAGCGTCCAATTATCGATTTAGCCATTCACTACTCTATTAAATGCAAATATTTTTTTTTTATAATTTTAATATTAAACAAAATGCTTTATTTAATTGTTTATTCATCCCGTTAAGCCATAGCATTTAAGTTAACAGGGCGATTCTTCTAATTACTAATATCTAACTCATTATTATTCTTTACATTTGAAATAAGTACGCTTAATGGCCTACTTGTATAAATTGCATTTGGATGTTGAGTATTTAAAGAATTCTTAGTTGCGGAACTCATACTCATTTCGTCCACCGTAGATAACCTATAATATATCATTATTGTTAACATATAATTTAATTTTAAAAAAAATGACATTCTAAATCTTGAACTTATATTAACCTTTGAGTATTCATTTCTATATCAAAATCTAAATCATTCGAAATATATTCTAGAAAATACAAAGAAAGAAATTTAATGTTTACTTAAATTAGAAAAAGATTTTTTTTAACAACCTAGATGTTTACCATCTGTGTTAAGCGAGTTTATCGGAGATGAATTGATAAGCAAAGATTTCAAAGGTTTAGAAATGCCTGGTCCAAGTTTACTACTATTATAAATAAATAAACTAATGTTTAAAAATTCAATAGATGTTGTTTCTTTAAATAATAACTTATTACCTTTGAGTATTATCTATATCAAACTTATACTCTTCCGAAACGTATACTGTAAAGACATTGTATTAATTATAATGAGCTATAAATCTTATGTAATGATTTCATTAATCAAATATGAATTAAATACCTTGTCTTGAAATTGTTGAATATGAATTAACGGATGAATAAACGGATGAAGCTTGAGAAATAAGAGAATTCAAAGGCCTACTAGTATAAATAGCGCTAGGATGTTGCTTTTCGATCAGTTCGGGACCAATTTTTTTCGAATGTATTAATTCTGATCGTGTTTTCTCAGCATTACAAAATTCTAAATCATTTTTTTTACACTTTTTGTACCAATCATCAGCAGTTTCTTTAATTTCTGCTATGGAAGGCCTTTTTGAGGGATCAGAATTCCAACATCTTTTCATCAAATTAGAAAAACACTCGGGAGTATCATTTGTAATTACAGGTCTTTTTCCATCAATAATTTTATAAATAAGATTAATATCATGCTCAATATTGACAAATGGTTTACAACCTGTTGTTAATTCCCACATAACCATACCCAAGCTATATATGTCGGATTCTTTTGAAAATGCACCACCTTTACCACCTTTAAATATTTCTGGTGCGACATAAGGTATAACTCCATATATTTCATTATTCGATGAATTATTTGCAGGTTGTGACAATCCTAAATCTCCAATTACCCACTTTTTATGATCATCTTTTAATGATAATATATTTCCACTATGAAAATCTCGATGTATAAAATTTTCATTATGGATAGTCTTAAGCCCCCGTCTGAAATTTGACATAAAATAGTTAACTTAGTGATCCATTTAATATTTGTAAAATTTTTTTTCAAATAATTGTGTAAATTTCCTCCGCCAGCATATTCCATTATTAACATATAATCTTTTATTATAGGATCTTGCGTTATACCATAATATTTAACAATAAAAACCGTATCATAGCATCGATGGAGAGATTTCACCTAAACAATAGATACGATTTAATAATTAAGTAAGTATTATAATGATAAATATTAATTACCTCATTTAAAAAATTACTTATATCACGTGACTCCAGAAATTTTTTTACAGCAACATGGGTTTTGAACCAAGTCGCTTTATAAATAATACCAAATCCCCCTTTTGCTATTTCTTCTAAATTTTTAATTTGAGAATACGGAATCCATTCCATTATTCGCTTTGAATTAATATTTTTGAGTTCATTTTCAATAAAATTATATACGTTTAAAGGATCAAATTTTTTATTTATATTATTCATATATTCAGCAATCTTATTATGATTATCAATATTGGTTCTAGTTGAGACAAGGAATTCATCTATATTATGATTTCCACTGCTAAAATTGGTAACATCAATATTTATATTGGATATTCTTTTGCACTTTTTACATTGGGATTGATCCGTAATTCCAAAAATTATGTTTGTTGTCAAACAGTATCTACATCCAACATAAACTATGAAGCAACTTGAACACCATTTTTGACAATCGGTTAAAAATTTTAGGTTATGAGAACAAACACTACTTTTGTTAGATGTATCCCACCACGGTAAATAAAGAATTGGAATGGATTTTTCAAATAAATTTGATTTTATCCATCCAGAAGAAATTAGATAACAATCTGAACACATCTTAGACCTGAAAAAAACCTGATTAATTAATTTTCCACATAAATTACAATTATTTTCCGCAAACAACATATATTGCTTTGTACTATCATGATGATGATAATAATTTTTAATATATGAAATTTCGGAGCAATTTTCGCACCAATCTTGAATATACATTGTACAAAAATTTATATTTCTAGTTGTTCCATGTTTTATACATTGAAAGCTATTTGTGTATATATATAGATCCAAATATCTGTTATTGTATGTTGTATTTATGCTTTTAACATACGATAATAAACATTTTTTACAATATTTTTGTTTATATAAAAGTGTAATAGAGTATATATCTCCACAATTATAGCATTTATTTTTTTCATTATTAAAAGGAATAAAAAAAATAGGTTCGGGGCTAGGTTTTAATACTGGCGTCGGGTCAAAACAATTATCATTATTTTTATTTGTAACTTCCATTGCAATGAAGCTTTCGTAAAATAATAATATTATGGAATTTATTTATAAATTATTAAATTATGCATCAAGCTGATCGATCATCTTTAAGTGGTGCATCGGAGTCGTTTTCCGGTTGTTTTTCTTTTTTAGTTAGTATACCATATCTTGTAGTCTTTAGAAATCTCGAATTTTCTCATGAAAAAGGCTAAATTTCTCATTCAAATACCTTTAAAGGTATAACTGACCGATAAAATAACAATTGTTACAATAATAATACCATACATATCGGCCGCCCCAGTATTACCACTAAAAATTCTTCTCCCACCCAGTCGGCATTACGGAATTAAGAAATTAATCATGTGACGAATAATAGGTGACAAATAGGATTTTACGATATCAGTGACAATTTTATTGAAGTCACGTGGAAAGAAAATTTTGACATTATTTAGTCAAATTAGTATGACAGTCACTTGATTAATCAATGTAGACTTGGCTGATATGAATAACATTTTTTTTTTCTTATTTGTTAGTAATGACTTCATTTCAGGAAAATATTGACGTTGGTCGAAATATTTTTATTCGCTAAAATTTATTGGACACAATACAACT
>NQWY01028347.1:0-27978 GCA_019425655.1 Rhizophagus prolifer | reverse complement strand
GTTTCACGGATTAAAGTATCCGATTAAATATCATATATATCATATGAATTCTTTCCCAAATGATAACGGATTCAATAATCCGATCTTGTTTATTTTCCATTCAAAAAATTACTTTTTATGTATAACATTATTAAAATAGTTGGAATTTCTTATCGATATTACTTCTTCGATTACGTTGGAAAGTTAATAATTGATTTTCAAAACTTCAAACAAAGTAACCCTAACAAAGTAAACACCAAACAAAGTAAACACTCAACAAAGTAACTTTCTTTTATTTCCTTAAATTACTGTAAATATTATTACTATTAATTCAATAAAAAAGATTTATTAAGTTTCGTACCCTAAAAGTAGTATTATATTTGTTTCTATTTGTAGTTTATATAAATGACATCACTCTATTGAACAATAAAAATAAAATAAAATTTCTATTTTTTACTAGGACGTAACCTTTGTCCTTCCCCTTTAAATGATGTTGATTCATTTTCTACTTGTTTATCGTCTCCCAATGGTACCACTTTATAACCAAAGAACAATTTACCAAATGGTAAATTCAATGGTGCGGGAATATTAGGAATTTGTCCATTTTTGACATTTTCATTATTATTACTTTTCTCTTCCAATTCCAAATTTGAACCAAATGTACTACTCTTTGAACTTGAAGCTTTAGTTGATGGTGATTTTTTTACAGATTTCCCATTTAATCGTTGTCCACTTCCTTGGAATGCGGAAAATCCTTTTGTATCTGCAATGGGTTCTTCTATATTTATCTTACTGGCCTATCATTTTTTTGTTTAAAATAAGTAATTAATTATTAATATGTTTTCAAGATAAAGTATAAATTTATATAATAAAAACTAACCATTGATTGCTTTGGTTGTGGTTTTTCTACGTAACCTACGGGTGGTGCAAAATCAACCTAATTATTTATTAAAAAATGTTAGATTTTTTTAAAAAAAGATTTTTGAAATTGATTAAATGAAATAAATAAATCATTTTACCTCTAAATCTGTTTCAACAATTGAAATACCATTATTAGGACCATCAGTAGGCTTAGCTTCTAAAACCATAATTTCATAAATTTTTTTATTATAATGTATTTGAATAATATCTCCTTGTGTCAAAGTTGAAAAATTTCGAAGTGCATTTTCCACGATAATCTCTTTTATAAATTGTTGTTTTTTAAAGAAAACTGAAATATTTACACAGCTTTCGGATCGTTTATATCCAAGAAATCAGGAGATTGAGGTTGAATCTTTACAAAAGTTCCCAAAGGTAATGTAATATTTTTTATTTCAATAAAATCTCCTTCGCTCAGCGACAATGTTTGCATCATCAACAAAAGAGATCAATCAATATTTCTTACCCAGTAAGGTAAATAAACACGACCTTCTTCAGCGATAAATTCAAGAACTCCAGCATGAGAATGTTGTTGAGTACTTGTGTTACGTAATTCAAACAACATAGGATACTGTATGTTCAAACTTGCTATAGAACAAATAGGTTTACAATCAATAAAATACGTTCTCTTATATTAATAAATTTTTAATTTAAAATCTAACCTAGTTTTGCCAACGCGGTAGGAGGTAAAATAACTAATAAATTATTAAATAAAATTTTATAAATTTTATTAAATATCAACTAACTCATTTTTTATAACGTAACAATATTTTATGATTTACTTACTTTTGCCACCATAATTAATATTCTCTCTTTCATTCCCCTGTAACATAACTACTGGATAGCATCTATACGTCTCAGTAAAATTCGTATTTGGATTGTGAAGTGTTGGCATGCCAAATTGGGCTAATGTATGTTCGAGTTGTTCGAGTTGTTCAAAATCGTATAAATCCTATATACCAGTAAAAGAATAAATTTCACTTGTTCCACTTAATATCTTTTTAAAAAAAAAAAATATTACTTTTTAAATTAAATAACGTATACTTTACCATTATTAATAATTTAATCAAAAGAAAATATTTTAAATAAATCAAAGGAAGAAAAAAAAAAAATTTGTATTAAAAATATTGAAAACCGAAAGGGCAGTCAGTTTAATTATATATTGACTTTTTGGGAGTACAAATTCGGATTGTAGCGTAATCCAAGTACGTAATCCCTCTTATCAAACTATGCTTTATAACGTTATACTAGGGATTGCATAGAACTTATTAGTTATTACTTATTAGTATAATAGTTTAATCAGATTAACGTCACTCGTGAATCTATTAATAGAATTTTAAATTTTCGTAAAAGCAAGAATATATAGATATATACAATAAATACTGTATATTGAAATTTTTTTTTTTTTTTTACTAATATTTCATGTTTATTATATTAAAGCTGCATATTTAATTTAGTTTTTTTTTTTTTTTACCAGAGCAAATTCATAACCTTTAAACTAGCTTCATAACCCAAAAACGTCGCTGCATTAGCTGGAAAAGCTCTAAATAAAGCTGGTCCAAGGCCTTTGAATAATGCTTTTGGACCATCTTTTGCAATCGTTTTACTTAAACAATCAATAGCATTTTTATAGGTACCCGGTGGAGCTGTCTGTAATCGAGACTTGATAACGTCTGGCGGAATCGCAATTGACCACATAGCAACTCCGGCCATACCTAAAGAAAAGAATTTAAAATTTTTAAAGGTTTACCATAGTAATTTTTCATTTTTATAATCCGTTAATTAAGATACATTACCACCAGCAAATAAAATAGCTGCAGGATTCAAAGAATCAGGAGTAGAATTCTCGGGTGTCAAGAATTTCTTAGTAAGCTCATATGCTCCAAAATAAGCAGCTGATCCTGGACCATCCCGCGCTAATGTAGCCCCAACTCCACGATAAATACTTCTCAAACCTCCTTCTTTATAAAGTTGTCTTACAACATCAATTGGACCCTTGTATTTATTTTCTCCTCCCTGTCCTTGAATTTGTAATAAAACTTTAACTCGTTCAACTGGTGACATTATCAATGTGGTTGGTCCTGCGGATAATCCTCCTGCAATCATCAATTCTGTAGTGCTAAGATCTGGAGAAGAACGATTGGGATTCGCCCACAAGACGATTTTTTTACCAAGGTTGTAAGACTATTATTATAAATGAAATTTATTAATCACATTATGAATGTAAGGTTGCTGATAAATAAACTTTCAGAAATTTACCCAAAAACTTATTGCGAAAATTGGTGTGATGCCTGCTAATGGAGGTCCCATCCCTCTGTACAAACTATTATATAATAAGATATAATAAATGAGACACGATTAAAGCGAATGAATGCACTCAATAAATGAACAAAAATAATTAACACACCCACGAAATCCATCCTTTGCAAGTATTTGTTTTGTTGCATCAACCATTCCCGTATATGTTCCTTCAGGTGCTGTTTGCAAGCGAACCTACAAACGTAACCGTACAGTTTTTCGCAAATTAACAACGTAACACGAGGATGAAACGATAAAATGCAAATATACCTTAATCAAATCGAATGGTTGACCTAATGAAAAAAATTTTTAAGGTATAATATTAAGCAAACTTTCTTTTTCAATCGTATCTATAATTTGCTATTTAAAATTATTCCTTTCTTCGAATGAAAGAACACTACTTACCAACAAGAACACAGGAAACCCCACCGAACCCACCCGCTAGGAAAGATTTAACACTACTTGTAGTTTGTTCTTTTTTAACCTCTACAGCTTCCTCAGGCTGTATGAGATTAGCGGGTTCGAGTGCAGAAACTTCTGTCGACATGGCGGCGTACAGTTGATATTGCTGTAGTGTAATTTCATGATTGATTTTAAAGAACCAAGATCAAATTTTTTTTGTACTACACTGGCTGCAACAGTATTCCTAATTGATAAAATCCATGATCTACGAAGTACGCATTGCACTGATTGCAGATACTTTACAGTTTTACGTGATACAGAACTATCAAGTTACACATGTTACATAGCGAAAAAATCATGTTTTAATCATAATTACAAGCACAAGGTGCATATATTTTATATAAACCGGAAATTAAGTTCCGCATTATAAATATTTTATTTATAGTATTAATGAATTGATATAATGTGAGCTATAAAAGCGAAATTATGATTAGTAATTTAACGAATTAAGATATTAAAAATGTAATAATTAATATAAACTTTACATCTTAAAGGACACGCGACAGGTGCTGTATCATCCACTATGACTTCATGAAGTTTACGTTGAAATTGATATTTGATCCTTAATTGTTTATGTTCTCCCATACATGGATCGTAAAATCCCATGATATTTGACTATCAAAATATTCTGGCTTATTATTTCATAAAATATTTCGAATCGTTTAATTTAAAAAAGAAATTCAAATTTACCTTAGAGTATCCTCCTGGAATAGTTAATTGTGAATCATGTACAAGAGCTTGAACAGGTATTCTCACATCAGCAACGTCTTTTTTTTCGTTTAAGGGAACATCTCTTAAACTTGAGATATTGCCATACCAAGCTTCTAGAATAACTAAGCCATCCTTTTCTTTTTCAGCTTCTGTCTTGCGTTCAACTGAAGGTAGTAGAAGACGAATGGCTTCTATCGCTTCCTTCTTACGATTTTCTATATACTCTGCATGGAGTTCCCGGAGGGCTGACAATTTCCTTAATTGAATAAACAAAAGCTGATTTAGCATCAACTTCCATTGTAAACACTAGCAGAATTATGTATAATATTAATTATACGGACTCGGCCTTCTTCTTTTGTCGTCTAGGCATTAATATGACTTGCTCAACTGCTGTAATTGTTATAATTGGTAGAATGGTGCCCCAAAGGATTATTTTATAGTTAAATTCTGGTGAAATAAGAATTGGTATAGTGACTCTTTGTCCTAATCGAGATAATCTGAAATAAAGAATCATTTAAGGTCGTTTCAAAGAAATAAATTGACTTTACGTAAATTTATAATTTACCTGCATTTAAAAGTTACTCCGTGGGGAATTCCACATTCAATTGCCAAAGAAGCTCTCGTATATTCCGTGACTTTACGTTCACCTAATAAAGCTGCCGTCAAACCATTAGAGGTTGAAATTGTGGCTGATGTTTTGACTAAATAATCGTTAAAAAGTTTATGATTATAACTCATTGTCATATAAATTTGTGCAAGTCCGGTCTATGTAATAAAAATCGTTATTAGTTATAGGATTAATAGTGAATCAGTTTACTTTTTTTCATCCGTATTTGCATACCTGTATTTCAAAATTGTATCCTGATCTTTCAAAAGAGCCATTAATACTTATAGCAACCGCTGACTTTTCGCGTCTAGAATACAATCCATGTTTTCCCCAAGGGCCTAACGACCATGCCCCAGTTTTATAAGTGAGATAACTATAGTTCGATCAATATTAACTGATTATTCACTAAAAATTTGTTAAAAACTTAGTAATGAATATGTTTTTACCCGGTAGTATTTTTCCCTAACACACGACCACCTGTAAAAGCCAAATTTGGAGGGGAGTAGATAGAATCTATATGACTTGAGACAATGATAAAACTTTTACAATGAAAAAAAAAAATGGTTAGAATATTAAAACATTAATTAATAGAAACTGAACATTATATTTTAAACACATACCTATCTGAATCGATACTATATGAAGCCTTTGCAGTCACAATTCTAGGCTGAATTATAGAAGACCCGACCTAATACGACGATTGCGTCCATCTTATTTCAACAACTTGTTGGAAATATATTATATTAACAAAGTACAAGTAAATAAATATACGGTATTTTTCCAACATACTTCAGCCCAAACTTTTGGTGAAAATGAATGCCGTAATGTCCCGACAATATTACCACCACCTATTCCGTTACGTAGAATTGTTTGGCCAACTACCACTGCTTGAGTTTGTGGTTGTAATTGAGTCTGTTATATGTATGATGAATAAGTAATTTCAATCGCGAATAAAAAAAAAAGAGTTCAATCCAGAATGAAACGATCATACTTCAAAGGAATGTTTCATGCTAAGCTGTTTTACTTCAGCATTCTCAAGAACGTTCAGTATATTAGATATAGAGAATCGATTGCTTTGACGACTTCTACTATCATAAGGATCAAACACTTGTGTTGCGTCTATGCTTAATTGAATATCTCCCTATTGAATATAATAGAACTTTACATAATTCTGTATAAACTTAAAATCTTTGAGAATAAATAAACTCTTGATAAATCTTACCTTTGCTTTGACCATATTTTCGACTTCTTGTTGCTTTTTTAATCTGGCTTGTCTTTCGAATTCTTCTCTGAGCTAATCGTAATTTATATTATATGTTCGTTATTATTTAAAATACGATTAAAAATTGACATAATGACATATACCAACCTCTTGTGGAGTCTTCAAACGAGGCCCAACCTCCCAAGAAGTGCTTAATCCTTCCTCACCAAACATATCATATATAGTCCTTTTATTCGGATCCGTGAGGACTGAAAAAATAGATATAATGTAAGATAAGATATCGTCATTTGCGTGATTCGATCAATAACAAAATCTCATATTTCATTAAGTCAAGAAGGTAGTTTATACCTCAAAATTTCACTTGCCTTCGTAAGCTTTTTGAATAACTTGAAATTTTGTTTCTGCTGCTTTCTTATTTTCTGGATTTGTATGCTTATCTGGGTGAAAAGTTCTACATAACCGTTTATAAGCATCTTTAATTTCCTCTTCAGTTGCCTATTTGAAAAAAAAAATAAAATCATTTTTTTTTTCATTATTCTTCTACAAGGAGAAAAATAGTACCTCTTTAGAGACGTTAAGGACACCATATAAATCTAATGGTGGAGGTGTTTGCACCTCCTGGTCATAATCAATCTCTTCATAGTCTCCGTCTAAGTTTGGTATCGAACTAGAACTTTCATATGAGTCCATTTAAATTCTCAAATAAGTTTTAAAACCTACTGAAAGAAAAAATTTTCAAAAAAATTAAGATGCGTATCACGCTTTTATATCGGATAAATTTGATTTGACGTAATTAGCATACAGATAGTATACAGATCGACAAGCGAATTTCAAAAAAAAAACGCCGAGAACGGGTTTTCTTTAAGAAGACCATTCACCTACTATTTCCACAATACCACATGTAATATAACAATATATTTAATCATGCGTGTCCTTCCATTCATGTGCGTCGTATTGCTATTAATTATTCTTTCCATTCTTGGTTTTGCACCCAACATTCATATCGAAATTCCAGATAAATTACTTCATTTTATAGGATTCTTAGTTTTGACAGTAGCGATTTACTTTACATGGGATCGAAGTATAAAATGGAATACTTTAGTTACCGGCACATTATCATTCTCAGCGTCTTTGATAAGTGAAGTCGTTCAAGGTTTTTTACCAGTAAGTATTTATATATTTCTAAAATAAACAATTTAACAAATTCTTACTTCGATTAAAATTTAATAATTCATTCAGTACAAAATTTTTGACTGGCAAGACATTGCGGTATAAATTCATCTTATCTTTTAATATGTATTTGACATGTAAATAGACATATGTATTAAACTTTAGAAAATTATAGGCAAATTTCCTTGGCTCTTCTTTAGGGCTTGTTCTTTCAATATTTGGAGATTGGATACATAACCGATTCACTACATATAAAAAATATAGGCAAATAGACTGTGAAAATCTCGATGATATTCCCTTAACATAATTTTGTGCAATTATTTATTATTTACAGACGGATGTATAGCATGATGTTACAAAAACATATTAATGCTTTGTATTCGTTATTAAGGAATATCTAGTATGAAAATTGTGTCTAATGTTTGATATCTACATACTTTTAGAAGGATAATACAGTTTATTAAATTTTAATCAGTGGCCAGAGACACCAGACAATCCAGACATGGTTTGTTTATACAGTATAGTCAACATATAATTGTCCAATTATATAAATTTCCGATTATCGTGTACGTGTAATTTTGTGCATGATATTTTAAAGTTTCGGCTTTTTCTTAACAAAAAAATTAAGTTCGTTCTTTCTACATAAAATGTCTTCCGAGGATTCACTTTACGCTAGATATAAACACGGAAAATCTATTTCTATTCCACCAATCTCAGCATGGTCTTTAGGAGGAATAGGATCCGTCCCGGCTCCTTACCCACTGTCATTCAAAACCGAAGGTTTTTGTAATAAGAAAAAATATCAATGAGTTTGCTAAAAACGTTTGATTAAACTCATAATTCTTAAAGCTAGTGAAGAAGAAAAGCGTAACAAATCTGGTTTCGTTGGAGGAAAGAAAATAACTCCTACTGAAGACGTATTAACTGTACTTTATCGCCTTTGTTTAGTGTTATATACACTCTTTTGTAATATGAATTTAATTTTTTAACATTTACTTCAATAATCAAAGTCCTATCGCGAAACCTCAAGTAGCGTTGTTCGTTCTCCGAGTTCTACAAAGCAAATGTCAATCTTGGCACAAACAACCCCCACAAGAAAACCTAAAACACAAATACTAAAATTGGATTCAACTCCTCCTATTGATTCAAAACCAACACCTCGTCCATCCAAGTTACCAGGTCAGACTTCATTTTATGGATACTCGTCATATTATGATGAATCATCATTACGAACGGAGAGTTTAGCCGGTTCAGGATTTGATGGTTTGAAACGTTCATCACAAGTCACTCTATCGCAGTTCGATGATAATGTTTATGTCAGGTTAGTAATATCAAGTATATTTTATTATTGTTATCACATATTAATTACACTACTGATAGGGAAGATCCATCAATCGCAACAACATTTGATCCTGAAAAAGATAAATCGTTGTATGATATTTCTCTGGGTCTTTATCGACAATTCAGCAATAGAGACATCTTAGACTCTGATGCAACAGAATTTGATCCTTAAGAAAAAGAAAAATTGTAGAAGATATTTCCTTGGGTCTTTATCGTCTTTATCGACATGATATGTTGATCTTAAGAAACATTACTGGTGTCTTCTTATAAATATGTATATTCCTTACAAAATAAATCTTGAATTATAAATGTCGCCTAAATAAATTTTACCAAAAAGATATGTAAGGAATATTACAACGAAATAATTTTCAGAAAAATAAATATAAATTTATATTGAATTTCGAACAGAAACTCGATGTAGTGTGTAAAAATATGGTCACGGCATTTTTATTTTAAATAAATAAAGATAACTAATGTTCACATGTTGACAAAGAAAAACAGGCTAAAACCAATTAATTCTGAGTATCCTTCCCTTATTGATGCTATAGTTTTATTAATTTAAAATACGTTGTACCAAGAAAATGAGTTTAGGGAATGTGTTTATCATATATTTTATAACATTTTTTAAATATTTAATTCTTCTCACTTTACCTTTCATTCTAACATTTCATGAGTAGAGTTAAAAATAAATAATGGAAGGGACTTCGACTCAAAGAGAACCCCTCAGTACACAGCCTTATTCACAGTTGACAAGAACTTTGAGAGCTATTCTCCCTAAAAATTCCAACAAAAGTCCCTATAATAATGATATCAGTGCTATTCCTTCACAAATAGAGAATTCAGACAATTCTGAACCCTTTCTTTTAGTGTCAGTGTCAAATCCTCAAAATTTTCAGCAACAACCTTCAAGACCAAAACACCATATAGTACTTACTCTGTTCTCAACTTGGAATCATGAATGGGACTTAGTTGGTCTCGGAATACTTCGGATAATTGTGGTGACATCATCAATTTGGATCAGGGACTTGGGCTGGATACTAGGAGGTACATGCGGGGTAAGTTTGTCACCCTTGTTTGTAATACCGGTTTTGTTTAAATTAAATTCCTAATTTGGACAATTCCATTCACTATAGGTTTCTTCACTGTACATAATATTTAAGGCCGGTTTGTTAGTTCAATCTAAACGTTCAATCGATTACGTTTTTATTTTAACTTCTTTCATTTTTTGTCAAATATATTGGATAACTTTCGTAGTAATAAGTGGTAAAAAAGCACGAACATATTATCTACGAGATAGTAGTATATTTTTTGAGGAAGAAGAATATAGTCAATCTAGCCCTTTGAATACACTTCATAGGAACTCAACATTACGAACATATGGTGCCACTGTTCGTAGTAGTGACAATATTAACGTTTTAATTAATGACGGAGAAATTACTAGTTCAGCAATCGATATTTTAGAAGCTAAAAGAGATTGTAATACTACTAGGATATCCAATAATTCTGCTCCCACATCATCACCGATCCCAATCGCATCGTCTGCAGGAGGAAGTGCCAAATCGTTAAATAGATACAAGAATAAAATGAAACTACAAGATAGTGAATTTCCTTTACATAAACGTACGAGTAAAAATGTTGCAGAAGAAGATGAACTATTGAACGAACAAAATAATGGTATTAATAGTACTTCTAAGATATATCCAACTAAAGCTGATACTGATGATGATTTTTTATTGTCGAATGATGATTCTTTATTATCGAATGATGATTATGATTATGAAGGATTGATCGTAACTTCCATCGGAGGTGGTGGAAGTATTAGAGGTCGATATTTTCAACCACCAAAAGAAGATTTTCTTGACTTTAAAACATCTACTTTAGATGATGAATCAGGTGATGAAAATGATGAAACTACCGCAACAGGAGCTGGTGACTTAAATGATGAATCCATGTTGGAGAATCATGAAAAACCTATTAAATTTATTGAAATTAATTCTAATGATAAAAAAACTTCAACCTCCTTTGAAAAACCTTATACTATGCGTAAATATCCGAGTGAAAGTTTGGGAAATTTTAATTATGAAGAGGATGGAGAATTTGATTTTCAGTCAAATTATGCAAGAGGCGATGGTGATTTTGTTGGGAGTGCGCCAGTTGGGAATGGGAGATGGTCTACTTTGAAAAGGAAAAAAATTGATTTAGATGTTAGTAATCAATTAAATGACAATGTGAATTATAAATTGAATCATTTGGATGGTTCGAAAGGTGAATTTAGTAATGAGTATAGTAAAGAGAAAAATAATTATGGACCTACTATACCCCCTAATTCAAGTTTGCTAACTGCCGCATTTAGTTCTGAATTATCTTTGCAAAACAATTCTAAGACCAAATTACCTGAGCAACTACAATCATCCGAAGCAAGTGATACAGAAAAATCGTCTATATCAAAAAACCGTCCAAATTTGTCAATTGCACTCCCATCTACTGCTTTTCCGGTTAATCAGAATACTTTTACACCAAAATCATCGTCACCTTTAGCCTCTCGTGCTCCAATTTTCGCTTCAACCAAAAATAATGAAGAAAACGTAATACAAGATAATGATGACTCCAAATCAAATGTTCTTGTCAATAAAAAAATTAACAATTTGTCAAATGCACCTGAAAATGTTAACAATTTACTAACACCAATAGTAGAAGAATCAAATCCATTAACTTTAAGAGCGTAATTGTTATTAACAAAAAATCGAATCATACTCGTGTACCTTCAAATTCCCTTCAAATGTTATTCGCTGATGTTCAGAATAACAACGAAAAAAATTCAAACAATTCAACTCATGAATAGCAGTAAAGAAAGTTTGGAATAATGAATTTAATGAAGCAGAAGGAATTTTTAATCGGTTTAAAAATGGTATACCAAGGTGGAATGTTACTTATGCTGAAATGCAATTAGTTAAACATTTAATGACAGGTCAATCATCAGATAATGAAAGCCCAGAATTAACAAATGCCCTAATAGAAGCTGAAAAATTAGCCATAAAAGTTTGTGAAAATAAGGATGATTTTGTAAGATATTTATGATTTGGATTAGCAATAATTATTTATATTACATGAAACTAATTTGATTTTTTTTTTTCTTGTAGGAAACATCGTTTTCACTGTTCAGAACAGAGATATGGAAGGCATATATTAGACCAAATGATAGCCCATCAGAAGATGAAGCAGGATTCGCATCATTACGTGCAAATTATCGATGGGATTGTGAATTAGCAATGGCAGATATTCTTCTTTTCCATGCCATTTTACAAGTTGTTGGAGGAAGTGAAATTAAAGGGGCATTTAATTTACGTAAAGCATGGAAAACTTATTCAAAAGTTCGTGACGAAATTGATCGAATTAAAAGTGATGCGGGAAAAAATGATACACATAAGCATGAATTAAGTAGTTCAAGTAATAGATGGAGTATTGGAAGTGCAATATTAGGAAGAGGGAGTATAAGTAATATGGTTGGTTTTGGTGGAAATAAGAATCACAATCAAGATGGATCAAGCGTAACACTTGATGGGATTAATAATAATGTAGAAATATTCTCCGATATTGAAGATTGTTTGGAATTCGGAATTGGGGTCTTTTATTTTATCTTATCAATTGTTCCCGGTTCATTTCAATCAATACTAAAGGCGATTGGATTTAATGCTGAACGTGATCAGGGTATCCAAATGTTAGAAAATTGTTATAGTCGTGATGGTGTTAGAGCACCTTTCGCTGCGTTTTTCCTTCTCATAAATTATTTATTCCTCCCGCGTGGACTTGCTGATCCTGCATTGTCATTAACCAAAGCCGGTACAATTGTACAGGAATGCGTTAAAAAATATCCGTAAGTTATAACAGGAAAAGTTCACCATTTCTATTTATGGCATGTCAACAAGCTAGAAAGACCGGACAAATAAAAGAAGCATTAAATCATATAACAAGTGGAATAATTAATTGTGAAATTATTGGAGTTACAAGTACAAATTATAGATTTGAAAAGGGGATGACATATCTAATAAATCTTGATTTTTCAGCAGCAAAAGACATATTTGAGTTATTGTTTTATGGTAATACAATAGTTTTTACAGGTAAAAACGGATCTATAAGACTTCACGGATCAATTCATGGATCAATACATGGATCATCACGTTTGCTTTCAAAGGATGGAAGTACAAAGAAAGATAATTCATTATTAAAATTCTTTGAATTTGAATTAAGGCCATTTTGTGGACTATGTTTAGCAGGATGTTACCTTATTATTAAATCAGGTCAAATAGCAATGAAAGAAGCTTTAGATGTCCTTAAACAAACAAAAGCTATGACAAATCAAAATAATGAAAATAACAGCAGAAGCGTAGCGAATAGTATTGGATTATTAGGAACAAGCGCGAGTGGATTAGTTGGATTTGGAGTAGGGGGAAGTAATAATTCTGATAAAAAAGAACCAAAAACCAATAGATATAATAAATTTGCCGGACGTCATTCTTCTAGAGATGTAGAAAAGAATTCAGTTACACCATTTTTAATATTTATTATATTATATTTAAGAAGAGATATCTTTTATATGCCTTTGGAATTAAAAAAGAGATGGGCAAATTTATTAGAATCCACTTGGAAGAAACATGAAGAATCCGTCGATATAGATGATAATGCTATATATCTACTTATTCGCGGAGTATTTGAAAAATTCTTAAATCAAGATGATCCCACAATAGCGCAAAAGACACTTTGTGAATGTTTGTCCCTGGAAACTGGTATAGTTTCAGAGACATGGGTTATTCCACATTGTAGATACGAGGTAAAGTATTGTTTATTTATTTGTAGATTTATTTGTTTATTCGTTTATTTTACTAATTTATGATTACTAATTGATTTCAATAGCTTGGTGAATTATTTTATAAACAATTTGGTAATGAAGAAGCAGCAACGGAACAATTCAGATGGGTATTAAAAGGTCCAAGACCAATATCACGTGGTGGATTAATATCACGTCGAGATAGTATAGCATCAATAGCTTCTAGAGCATCAATTGATTCTAATTCATCAAGTTACGGAAATAGTAATCCTGATAGATTTAAAAAATATGAATTCTCAAAGGTTCTTAAAAATCGTTGTATTGTTGCAACTGACCAAATGAGAGCAAATGTTGTACAACCAACAAACATTCTTAATAATGATAATAAGGTCGAACAACCACCATCTCCAATTACTCTTTATCATAGTCGAAAGAAATCTGGTTCGAGTTCAAGTTTATTAAAAGAAATACAAGAACAATCTCTATTACAAAAACATCATCGGAGACAATCTTCTACTGAAATTAAAGTTGGAAGTCCTACTAATACAGAAAATAAAAAGAGTGGTAAAAAAAATGATGTACTTTCTTCTCTATTTGTTAAGAGACATAAACCAAGATCATTGAGTTTACCTCTTAATGAAGAAAGAAGAGATCGTAGCGATGATAGTAGTAAAAGCGGGTCAAAGGGTAAAATATTCGGATTTAAACTCAAATAAGTCTTGTTAAGTTTTGATTATTAAAAAATTCATTTTATTTTAGGTGAATTTAATTTACAATAATAATTATATTATGGTTATATATTAAATTCATATTGTTAAATAAATAAATAATTTACATAATACCAACCAAAATATTTAATTTACTAAATACAAACCTTCTGAAATATGCATTCATACATCTTTATGACTGTAAATACGTTCTGAAATTTCTGAAATCAAAAGCAACAAATAAATATAGACGACAACGTCTTCAATATCATCTTCAACGGTGATAACATCATTTTCTGCTTCATTATCACCTTCATTAATTACATTAATAATTTCTTCAACTATATTAAATGAACCATTTGAATTATCATCAGTTTGAGCCAAACTTTCTAAAGCAGATATAGCCAATTGATCTTTTAATTTTTCAGCTTTTAAACATTCATCACATTTAAAATGAGATTGAATATTACCATTATCAGTACATTCAAAACAACCAAAAACACTCCATTTTTGTTCATGTAAGTCTCCACCGCAAGGAATTAAGAAACTGGCTTGTTTCTGATTACAAAAATCACACCAAGGGACTTTAACTGTAGCCTTGCCTTAGGATCATTTGATAATTTTTGTAATGTAGATTCCAAAGAAGTTTTTACTGGGGGACCCCACCAAATCCATAAATCATGATCAAGATACCAATAAATTGTCGTTAAATTGCAAATAGGTCTTTTCGCAACTGTTAATGATGATTGTTCCTTCACATTATTTTCTTCTTGAGCTTGCACTTCTTGCCCCTGTTCTGTTCACTCTTTTCACCATATAGTTCTTCAAGAAGATTTTTAACGATTTCCATATCCAGATCTTTATAGGTTCTTAAATGTAAACTTTTAAGATTCATACAATTTACCAATATAACTTTTAAACTTTCTTTATTAATATTAACGTCATTAATAAATAATTCTCTTATAAAGTTTTTTGTGTCATTTGGTATATAATGATTAAATATTTTCGGTATAGTAAAGTTTGTAATATTCTTTAATGAATTTAGATTTAATTTTGACCATAAAATATCGTGATTAAATATAAAATGATTAAAGTTTTTACAGACACTTGATAATATCGTTGTACGAGTTTGTAAGGACGTTAATAATAATATTTTTCCTAATATTTCTGGTGGTAAACGAAGAATCATTTGCTGGTTCTCTACTGAATTTGTTGTATTCATCGTTAAAGGACAAGTAAGAAAACTGTGATCTGGGAACTGCTAATTTTTGTTTGGTAATTGGTAATACAGTTGTAATACAATTGCTTATCATTAAAAATCAGGTTTTCCCTATGCAAGCAACTAAGAAACTCAGAAACCTGTTTTGTTAGTTAAAGCAAGGAAAAATTAAAAGAGGGAGAATGATCCTAAGCAAAATTATAGAGATCATTGTATGGGAAGAATGTGTCAAGATTACATCTTAAAGATTTACATGATAAAATATCTTCAAATGTAATTGATGAGAATATTGACGAAACTTTGATAGCTAAAGAAAATATTATATAAAAAAATTCAAAAGGAAATCATTATTAATTATTATCATTCAAATATAATAAAATTTTATAACAATGACCTTTCGTGCACAAAATTTTAATTGAAATCATTGTTACGTTAAACATCAGCAATCATAAGAACGATACAAATCCAATAAAGCATGATCTGTACCCATTTCATTTTGAAATAAAGGGAAGTGTAATAAATGACCAGATTGTAATTGTAAACTTAATTGGATATTTCATTGGGTATATTGAAACTCAAGCAGAAGTTCATGTAGTTTCAATTGACTCAGGGAGTTTGTACTCCATTCACATGATATTCTTCAACAAAAAGATGCGCTGCGGGCAGGGATCCAGGGACGACGATTTTATGATGTGGCATAACATAAATTATTTTTTTATAATAAAAATTATGTGAAATATATAATCAAATAATGATCACAATCATAACATCAATGCTAATTATGTGATATTATCATTTTTAGTAAAACCTGAATTATACGATATCACATAAATTATGATCGCATAAAAAATTGGACTACAACATTACCACAATACGTAGGATGATAAACTGTAACCACTTAAACGCCGGGATAAAGCGGACGATACGCAGCAGCGGTTACACGACTATAGAATGGTTAGTTGAGATCAAGAAACTTATACATTTTGTTGCTTTATTAAAGTCAAACAGACAAATCCCTTTTTTTTTTTGATTCTACGAACAAAATACTTTAGGACTGATTGGAAATAAAAGTGGTCTTCTTCGTTTTTGTTCCAATTTTAACTAATTGTTTTAAGTGTATACTTTAGAGTTCTTTTCTATTGCATCTTTCCTTTTCTTATGGACGAGAACAAGTCACAACCTCTCCATGTTACAGGAATACTCACTTATCGTATACAAAGACAAGTTGAATTTTTATTGTTAAACGATACTTTTTCTCATAAAAAACATTGGACCGCACCAAAGGGTACAGTAATTCGTCAAGAAGACGAAGTAAAGTGTGTATTATTATTAATTGTAGATTAAAACTTAATAGCAAAACCTTTAATTTTTCTACGCGTCTTTATCTCGTATAACGATGTCTCATGATTTATTTTTTTCACGTTAATTTTTGATCTAAAATTATCAAAAATAATATGAGATGCGCTCTTCGTAATACTATCGAAACTACCGCTCTTTCCGTAAGAGATTTAAGAATTGAAGAAGGTTTTAGAGCTGAAATAACTTATCTTTCCGGAACACGGTAAATTATTTTAATTTATGTTAATCAAATTTCTTTTACTTCCAAAAAAAATTAGTGATGAATAAAATTTTTAAATGATTTTTACATTAGACCCAAAAGAGTTGTTTATTACCTTGCACAAGTATCAGACAATGCTCGCGTTTATACTACTGGCGAAGGTCTTAATTTCGCGTGGTTACCCCTTAACCTTGCTATTGAAAAGGCATTATATAAAAGCATGCAAGAGGTTATCAAGAAGGCATCAATTTTTATTGAAAACAATAAACTTAAAAATATTGAATCTTCACAAAGGTCTAGATCTGATAAACATCAAATCACCAGCGATAGGTTAGATCATAAAATGAAGAATTTAAATTTGGCTTTACCTTTAGATTCTCAACGTCAAGCAATGTCTGAACAAAGACTTAAGCTTGCACGTAAACAACGTCAAAATCAGAATCAATCCGAAAAGCGTGAATAATAGTAACGGACTAAACACTGGTTACGCATCACCACTTCATTCTCCTGTTATGCAATTTGAAAATCCGCTTTATAAAACTAGATTATGTGAACGTTTTGAAACCGAAGGATATTGTCCATATGGAACTAAATGTACTTTTGCTCATGGTACCGTTGAGTTGAGAGAAAGACCAACAAATGTTGAAGAGAAAACTGAAAATTCTCCTATCGTAAAAGATGGACCTGAAAATCCTTTATATAAAACTCGCTTATGTGAAAGATTTATGAAGGAAAATTTTTGTCAGTATGGGCCCAAATGTAATTTCGCTCATGGGGAACATGAGTTGAGAGATAGACCAAATTCTGTGCGTGGGGATAATGGCAGCGAACGTGAATCCCCTGAACCTCATCATCAAAATCAACGTCCTACTAGTCAACAACATCAATCTGAACAATATCATGGCCGTTACCAGCACCCACATCATCAAGCACGTCTTAATGGTGTTAATAATAATGATCTTGAAAAGAGAACTATTCCTGCAAGTCCTGGAATCGGTGGAGGGTTTCGTTCTGAAATTCAGAATGGTATTTTAGGACGTATTCCAGTGATTGCGAATACTGATTCGCATTCTACGGGACATAATGGGTAACTTTTTTTTTCTATTTTATATATTTAATATTATTTACACGATGTGAGCAATTAGAAGTATATAAAGATATTCGTGTAATGAATCATATACATATTATTCGATATATGAACGCATAAAAGTTTATAAAATGCCATTGTCCTAATATATTTTTTAAGACTGTTTGTCGTTCTGTCTTTTCAGTGCTCACATAGAAGAATCCAAATCCGAAACAACCGAAGAAGATAAAAAAGCGGAAGAAATGCAAAAAGAAAATAAGATTGAAAATGAACACGCTAAAGAACTACATAATAAAACGAAAGAATATGAAGAAAATTCAGAAGCAAAGAATAATAAGGATTCATCCACTACCTCTTCTACTGTGTTGAAACCTACCAGTAACCCCAAACGTCGTGTTAATGTTAGTGTAGATGAAAAGGTACTTTTAATATATAAAAATCACATTTTAAATGCTAACTACTTACTTTTTCATTTATTGATGAAGCCATGGATGCAAGTTGTCGAACTTTCAAATGTTGAACTTGAACGACTAGGAAAGATGTAAATAAATATTCTTATAATATTAGAATCTGTGTATGCGTGAGAAGATTTCTGGAATTTAATTTTTTAAATTATATATTAACAAATTTTCCATCACATTCTAGTAAAAAGGCTGATCATGTACCTAATTCTCCAGATGATAATATTATTGCAGATTTGAAAAAATTTTTTATTCAATCTAGAGAACAGAAAAAATCAATTTCAGATGAAATTAAAGAAATCACTTTAATTGAAACAAGGAAAGATTTATCAAAATTTCAATTATTTAATATTTTACTTCCGAGCATGTATGATGATATGTCATTGGATGTTGTTAATGAAGATTTAGTACAAAAGAAAAAATTATTCAAAACGGTATGTTGTTAATGAATTCCTAATAGTTATTCTGATTTCTTCTGACTAAAAAGTTGCTTTATATTTTCAAAGTTTATTCGGGGAAGTCAAGATCAAATTACGTTTTTAAAATCATGGGAAAAATATTTAAATACTCGGAATAATAAATTATTACCAAAAGCTGCTCATCTTTTTAAAGCCATTTACGATAAAGATTACGTTGATGAAGATTCCGTGCTGGAATGGTATGAACAAGCCAAGGATACTAGTGAAGTAAAGAAAAAATGTGCTGTATTTATCGAGTGGTTAAAAAATGCTGAAGAGGAGGAAGAAGATTAATCATTTGGAATATTAAAACATTTTTTATTACTATCTATATTTTAACTTTACTATCCTATTTTTTTCTCTGCTTTATAACCATCCTTACTTTTGGGTGGTTGATATCCTTATATTCGTTATCATCATTAAGCAATAATATTCAATAAAATAAATAAGTAAATTTGAGTTACTTTAAAAACGAAAAAAAAATTGATTTTATCGCGACGTAGAAAGTTTGAGAATGAAATCTTATTTATTAAAACTAATTAATATCGTCTATATATGTATAATTAACACCAACTCATAATTTAAAGTTGTTAATCTAGATTACTTTTAATTATAAAATTTCTAATAAATTAATGTGTTATTTACAATTAAAAGCTAAAAAAAGCTAATTACAAATAAATTAATTTTTCCATAACCAATCAGACATGGAAAAACTTTTTTGAATTATAAACTGTCAATGTCCGTCCAACATATTACTTTTCAAATTTCTTTTGCTACCAAATTATAAATTTTGTTTTATTTAAACAATCATTTTGTTTAATGATAATAAATTACTGTTTTTAATGGATAAAAGGCGAGACTTATTACATACAATTGAGGATCTTGTTAATAAACACTTCAATCTTCATATATAGGACCCTCTTTAGCAGCACGCCATAACTCATCGTATATAATTTTGATATCTTTCTCCAATTGTAAATATCTTTGCATTAATTTGTTAGCTGGAGAACCCTCTCCGAATTGTTTCTCAATCTCTCTTAATATATCATGAGTGGGTCCCGCCTTAGCGCTATTTTTTATCGAGTTTACATAGGTATTATAAATATTTTCATATTCACCAAGATCTTCAATTACCCCTTGAATGACATTTTCCATTTCTTCACAAATTTTTCGTGCTTGTTTAAATTCTGTTAATATTGTTATAGTTTGTCCAGGTTTCCACTCTGATGATGCTGGTTGCCCGTTTGTTTTGCCTTTGCCTTTCTTACTAGAAGAAGATGTGGTTCCTTCGGACAGATCATTATCATTCTTGCCAATAGATGATGTCTTAAAAGCAGTTGTTGAAGTTTTTGTCGTCGTAGTAATGTAAGTTTTTGCGCCACGCGTTGTTCTATTGGATGTCGTCGACTGGGCAGTAGGTGCACTTACTTTTTGTGCATCAGATATTATGGTTTTTGCACCTCGACCTCGTGTTGATTTTCCACTTCCGGTGGTTTTGCCGTTTCGAGTTATATTACCTACTCGAACGGAAGCGGTAGATTCGTCATTGATATCAGTCGCTTCTGTAGCCACGGTCGTACTAATAGATGTTTTGGTTCGACCACCTCTTGTCTTTCCACGAAGAGACTTACTACCGCGAGCCACATTCGAAAGCTGCGACGAAACTTTGCTTGAAGGTAAATAAGCCGTCGATGACGATTGTTTGACCTTTATCGAAGATCCAGCATTATTCTTTTGACGCTTTGATTTAGTATTTCCTTGCTCTGAAGGGATCTTGTTAATTTCGATGACTTGCACCCACTATAATGAACTATCATACTTACCTCCTCTTCCTCTTTGACTCCTCCTCATAGCTCTCCTTCACCATCTTTTTGATGTTAGTAAGATCTCTTTTAGCGGCTTCATGTGATTCCACCGTGGTGCTGGCGCACCCAATAACGTTGCCAATCGGCTCTACGATGTCATCGTTTCTAATGTAAATCATCTCAACCGTCTTAGGGCTAGAAAGATTTAATTGTATTTTTTCGCTTTCGCCGGCATAGATCTCCTATTTAAAGGTTAAAAATGAAAATATAATAAATAAAATAATTGGCCATAATGCAAGATATAAAATACTTATACGAAATTTGAACGTACCATTTTATTAGAAACGCTTATTTGCATTTGGATATTTCTTGATTTAGCAGCTATCAATTTCTTAACAATCGCATTTGTTAGGCTTACTTTGTAAATCTTCTTTTCGCTTTTTTTCGAGCCATTTTTATCTATATTATCATCTCTAGTGCGAAGTAGTGGGTCCTTGCCTTTCCCACGGTTCGTCAGACCCCCACGGGCTATTACTGTACTACTTATTGGTGAAGCATCATTTCCTCCGCGAGCTGTTAAAGTGCTTGAAGGTGAGCCGCGAGCTGTTAATGTACTTTTAGCAGTTGATGAACCACGACCTGAAGCATTGCCACGAGTTTTGCCTCCACGAATTGAAGAATCCCCACGGGTTATACGGGTTAGGTTATTTTTTTTCATTTTATTTTTGGATTTACTATAAAGTTTAAAACAAAAAAAAAACCTCAATTATTTACTTCTCACTCAAAAATTGAAACATAATAATTACCCTGAAGAGACAAAATATGCTTGCAGATGACCAGAATTGAGGATCTAAATATACTCTCTTAGCTCTTTTAGATTTTCTGGTTTATAGAAAAGTTTTCAGGTATTTTTATGATAATAATCTGGTGATGATTGAGTTTTGTCAACTAAGTTCTAACCATTAGATCCTTCGAACTATTTTATCACACTTAACATCACGTGCTGTAACGTGACATTCAAGATAACACGAATTTTACAATTCAAACGTTTTCCCTTTTTACATATTCTTATTTTACAAATAAATAAATATTCTATCTAAAAATGTATAAATAACATCGCGAGACATTTTCTATATAAATAATTTAACATTTAGCAATCCTTCTACGGCTTATGACGTCGAAATGTCTATCAGTCATACAAGAACAACGAGTTAAATCCACCTTTTGTAAACTAGCGCGACAAGCCAAAAGAAAATATTCTAATGATCTCTCAGTAAAAGTCCAACCTCCGATATGCCCATCCCTGATTGTTAAAGAACGCAATGCAGCTGGAATAAGAATTCCTAATTGTGTTAAAGATTCATTTGCATCAAAATCATCACCACTAAATGAAAACTCTTTAAGCTGTTTACAATGATTTAAAAGAAGCAAAATTTCATTTATCCACAAAACTGGTAAATGAAGAATTGAAATATTTGAACATTGCTTAGCAATTGATTCAATTATTTGCGCACCATCTTTTGGATCCGCTCGAATCCACCATAAGGATATCTTCCTTAAACTACTTTTTGTATTATGAAATATCTCTTCCCAAAACTCATGTTGCGGAAGTGGATAAAGAGGATTCCATTCGTTGCAAAAGTCAAACTCTTCCAATTGTAGAAAAGAAGTTAAGGGCATTATTCGATCATCTGGAGGAATGAAACAATTATGAATTTTCAATGATTTTAAATTTTTGCAAGCGGGCAGCAACATTATACTACCACAATCTTGTTCTTCTCTAAAGTCCGTATACATTAATTCTAAAGTATGTAAAGTTTTCGATTGAGAAATAAGAGAATCTACTAAGAATGCCACTAAACGTTTGTATCCATATAAACAAATACTTTCTAAACGTGTTTGACTCTCGATAAGAGTAGCGTAACTCATTGCATCGGAATCATAATGAGTTTTCCACTGAATTGTTAAGGGAAACCCTACGAAAATCCTACGTAATTCCGAACAGACTTTTGATACAGCAAGTAAAAGTCTAGATTTGTTGTCACCTAAACAAATAAGCTCTCGTAGATTTGCTAAATAATTCGAAGTATCAAAAGAGGAAGGCAAAAAAGGAAAATCACTTTGAATGGCCCGACTATGTAAAAAAAGATCATGAAAAATCCTGCAGCGATTCTTAAAGAGATTACATAATTCTCTTGCTACAAGAATGGTTTTTCTTTCATTCTCTTCTCCGACACAATCTTCAACGCGATCCTCTTGGTGTTCATTATCCGGTTTGACTTCTTCCTCATAATTTAAGACACGGTAAAGCCAACAAGATATTAACCACTGTGAAATCGACCAAAACATGCAATCATAGTCGAGAGTACGTAAGAAAGAAGCGTAATCAAAAATAGGTGGAATTGACGTAAGATGGTATCTAATACCATTGTTATACAAGACTTTCTTTGATTCTTCTGGTAAACAGGCAACGTAAGTTTGAATCAAATTTGTCGCCGAGGTTTGTGTAATCGAATGAGAACGCCAGGGACGACCCCATAAAATGCTGATCGTATTATGACACCAAAAGCGATTCACTAGTAAACACGAATGCAAGGTCTTGTTGTCGTCTTCGTTATATGAAATAATTTGCTGTAAACATTCTGCCGAAAGGCCTTGCGCCATATTTAATGTATAGAAAATGGAAGTTCGATTATCTTAAATCGAAATTGATCGATGTATTCTATATAGATGATTTACGATAAGCCACTCGTAAATTGATAGTACTTCGGTTGCCAACTCGCGTTTAATAATCATAATTTAATTACCTATGAGATCATTTGATTATAACTTTTTAAAAAAAAGTTAAATACTAATAAATTTACAAATCTCGTGATATGGTTTTACATTGCCGCAGAAAATTTTACTCAGCAATTAGGACTTAAAAAAGTCAAATTAGTTAAATTAATTAAAAAGGAATGTGAAAATTTTTAAGTTATAAATAAATTAAACTTTATTAATTATCACATCTTCCAAAAGATAAAACCTTTTTTCTCTTAATAAACAAATTCAATAGTCCAATCTTTACTTACAAGTAACTTAGGATCTCTAATAACAATGATATCTTTAGATATTTCTTCAACGTCAACTCCAACTGATATTCCCTTTACATCACTAATTCCTCCGAAACTAAATTTTAATTCTTTTTTATCGTCTATTACATCATTATAATACCCAATTATTTTCTTTGGTGATTTGTCAACTCCAATAACAATTATTCTTTCTATTCTAACATTCTTATTTGATTTAATATAGTTATTTTCATTATCTTGAACTTGTTCATTATTAAATGAGGTTGATATAAATTTTCCTGATGTAAAATTAAAATTTCTATAAATATAATGTCCTTTTAGATAATCATACGTTTTCCCATCATCTAAATACAATGTTCCAGCTGCTTCTCCCTATATAATTGTAATATAACACTTAGTTATTTTTTCGATATAAATAATAAACTTTAAAAGAGTTCTTTACCTTTTTGTTTAGGGCAACCAAAAGCGTAAACGGATCCGAATACATAGCTAATGAAGATCTTCTAAATCTTTGTCTTCTGGGGATAATAGATCCCCCTCTTAAGAACACAGGAATCTTATTCATAAGAATGTCCGCCTTTACTTTACCAGATCCTTGAACTTTTTTAAATGTATAATAGTCATAATATAGCTGCATTTTTTATCTTCAATTAAAATATAATTACATCGTTTCCTGCAAAGTAAATTTCAGTAGTAGTTTGTCCTTGATTCGTAATAGGTTTGACAAGGAGAGAATTTCCAACGAAATATTGATCTTCCATTGCAAATGTCTCTTCATTATCAGGAAAAACTACAAACATCGGTCTAATAATTGGCATTCCATTAGTACTAGCTTCTTTGAATAAAGTATACCAAAAAGGTAACAAAATATATCTTTGCCGAATAGCATCTCTTATATAACTAGTGTACGGTTCTCCAAATAACCAAGGTTCTCGACGCTTGGTATCAATATGAGCATGTGCCCTAAAGAATGGTTGAAAAGCACCGGTTTGATACCAACGAACTAGTAGTTCAGGTTCAGGATTCCCGAAGAATCCACCGACATCAGCTAAATTGCAAGTTATAAGTTCTGGTTGACTGACCTCCTGAGAATGGCAATCCAGAAATGCCAATAGTCAATAACATTGGGGATGAAATAGTTAAATGGTCCCAACTTGCAGCATTATCGCCCGTCCAAATTGCACCAAATCGTTGACTACCAGCAAAAAATGCCCGAGAAAGTACAAAAGGGCGCTGGTTTGGGCTTGATCTGTTAATTAACCCTTGAGAAGTCGCTGAATGCTAAACAAATATCAAAAAAAATAAGCGACTAAGATACTATTATTAAATAAAAACCGTATACAGTAAATCGATATTTACAAAAGCCATTCCAAAAAGATTATGTAAATTACGATGTTCCCATCCTTCATAATGAAGGAGATCTTTTGGCATTGTAATTTCAGGCCCACTAAAAACGGAGGGCTAAATTGATTCAAAAAAGAGGCGAGTTGATTATTATGTAAATTCGTTACAATTTAATAATAATTAATTGGTAAATTACCTCATTCATATCATTCCAAATAAATAAGAATTCGGTCGAACCCTTTGAAAATAAATAAACTATACATAAGATCTCCTACAAAGGAATGAACAGAACAATATGACTTACCTTATATTGATCAAATGCAAATTTTTTAGAAAACCATTCTCGAGCTTTCGGATTAGTCCAGTCAATCCAAACAGAGCTACCAGGCCAACACCAACCTTCGTATACTTTACCATCTTTGTCTTTGGTAAGAATATCCAAATCCATAGCTTCTTTATAAACGTAATAACTATCGTCTCTTTTTATATGTGGATCTACAATTGCGACCATCTACATATTTATTATTAAATATAATATACATATATTTCGCTAACTTGGATAATAAATTAAAATAACATATTACTTAAATAATTTTATACTTACCTTTCTTCCTTTCCTACCAATATCTTTTTGCATTTTTTCAGGTTCTGAGAATTTTACTTTGTCCCATGTAAAGTATTTTTTTTCATCAGTATGCTCAATATCCAACCAAATTACGTCATATGGAATATCATTTTCATCAAAACTTTCATCTACTTCGGCTACATCACGCTGATTAAGATAATTCCAGCGACATTGATGATAACCGATTGCAAATGATTGAGGCAAAGCAGTGAATCCAGTAAGCGAGCCATATTGCTTGAATATATCAGTTGTAGTTGGACCAAGAAAGGCAAATACATCAATAATACCAGATTCAGAAAACCAATGTGTATGCGTTGAAGTTGGTGTGGATTTTCCGAAACTGAGGAAACTCTAATTAATTATAAAAAAGTAACTTAATATTTTTAAAAAAAACCAAACTATCATGTTTCAATCATCAGGGTATTTACTTTGTCATCTTTGCTTTTGACAATATCGATCCATGTTTCAGCGGCATTAAGCCACAATATTGCAGCAGATGCACCCTTGCGATGTGCCAACAAAAATGGGATTGAGCCATACAAAGCCATCGGACTATCTATGTCATACTCAAATACATCCAAATTATATAATCGATACGGTTCGTTATAAGCGCCATCTCCTCCGCACTGTTTTGATTATTGAGAATATAATACCGTGTTTCCTTTAATGAAAGAGTTGTTGCGTGCTCAGGAATACCATATACGTGGCCAAACCCGGGAAATGAGATATCGAGACTAATAGACTCGGGCCCTATTTAAACATACGTTTCCGATTATACATGCAAAATATACAGATTAATTGTAGAATTTTCAAATTACCATTTGGTTTTGGATCTATTTTGCCATTAAAAGTTTCTTCCCATAAACCTTCCTCCTGCTTTTCTTCTTTTGTTTCTTCGGTTTGTATTCCTACTTGTTCTGCATTATTTTCAGATTGGACTAATAATTCTTCAGGTTGATTGACTGGATCATCTTTCTTTCTTAAATGTTCAAAATTAAAGAATCCACGATTATTAAATACAATGACTGGTTCACCATTAACCAATAATTCAACGTGAAATGGGGTATGATGTATTATAACTTTATGATTTCTATCTATCCCGAAAGAAAGTGATGTAACACCATCCTTTCCAGTTGAAGGATTTTCTGTGTATTCCAAAGTATTAGAAGGCTCTTTAATTAGAGACCAAGATTTTACATTATCATATCTAGGTTTTAACGGATATTTTTCATTAATTCTGATTCTAGCAATATTATTTATTAAAAGATGAATTTCAAAAATAAAAGGAACTTTATTGTCAGTATTAATTAATTCCCCCGAAACGATTCCATTATCTATTTTAATTGTGTCTTTAACTACGTTATACGGTGAAATAAATGAATCAGAAGCAGCTTTATCAGCATATGCACGATTTCTGCGACAGAATGAAGTTTGCGCACAGGTTCTAAAGTCTTGTGGTTTCATAGCTGAAACCACTACGTTTGTAACTATGACAGTAAAACATATAAATAAGAAAAACTGTTTTGTAAAACGCTTCGTATCAAGGCACATCATATCGGGTAAAATATATTTGTAACAAAGAATTTTTAAATCTTATATAATAAAAATATATCACGTGTCTGACTATATTATCCGTGTAGTGCGACAATTTACCGCTATCAATTTATTTTTCGTTTTCGCAAACCTTTAATAAATATTTTATAAATTAAACCTTTTTTTTAAAAAAATGGAATCTGCGGTTATCTCTGTTTTGGACTCGTTGTAATGTCTCCAAAATTTCGCTAAAGGATTTTTATCACGCTATTTTTATTGAAATTTAATTAAGCACAACTTTTATTTAGGATCAAATCCGAAGAAGTAAAGGGAGTACTAATAGCAGATGAGCATGGTTTATGTCTAGGAGGTATTTTTTGCAGGGTTTTTAAACATTTTTATTTTAAATTATTTATATAAACTCTTTTTAATATCAATTTTATATATCTCCTAATTTGTCCAAAAAACTTCTGAATAAGCAAAAGGAATAGCAAATCCAAATTCAGCAGGATTCATATCAGCAATTGCTACACATGCAAAATCTTTACATGATGATCCAAATATACAAGCTCCTATT
>NQWY01028258.1:0-11720 GCA_019425655.1 Rhizophagus prolifer | reverse complement strand
GGACTGTTAAAGTTTGAGAAAATTTTTTTTCATTTTTTTTGTTTTTGTTACTTTTGTTACTCGTTTTTTTTCGTTCTTCTATATTATGAGCAATAGAGCGCAACCTACTTTTACGTTGCTGCAAAGCTCAGTGCCTACTGAACCGTACGAACAAAGTAAAAAAGGAGTTATTTCTGAGGTTACTTCGACAAAGAGAACACGTTTCTCACCCAGACTGAAATCTCTAGCTACTAATACCTACGGGAATAGTTTCTTGGAACCAAAGGAAGTTTTTAATCATAAAACGTCACGCCGTCTGAAGTCGAATATGGTACAGAATATTTCGAACCCTGTTGCGGCAGGCTCTCTTGTTTTTTTGCCTTCGGGGACTAATGACGTACAACAATAAAGCTCTGTTCAATCAGGTGGCCAAGCCTTGGATAACCAAAACACGTCACGTTAACAAAACCTGCATGATTTGCATGCAGAGGGTGCAGGAGTGATACAAACAGATGATGCAGATGGACAACAAACGGTAGCCAATCCGATGTTGGGAAATGATCGACCAGTAGTTGACGTCATCATGGCTGAAGGGAATGGGCCAATTGGAGAAGATCAAAATGAAAGTGAATTCTTTCATAACTTAGATGCGGTCAGACATCAAGTTAGGTTGGTAGTGTCGGCCAGCACTACGAATGAGGTTAAAGCGGTTAAAGTTTTTTTTGAAAAGTTACGTACAGAATTGATCCAGAGTTTGGAGGTGGGACCTGATGCTATTATTGGTTTTAGCGTTAAAACTTTGGTACAGTCTTTGGCCAATGGGAAAACATCCTTGGAATCACGTGCTGCGTCACAGCAGTTGAATAAAGTACCTAATGGGGTCGAGTTAAGAGTCACAGTTACTAGCCAAACTATAGTGCAGCACTTAACGTCTGCTGACTATGTCTTTGGGGATACGGGGTACCGCTTTGAACGCATTGTTCCTTTGAGTGAACAACGTAGGGCTGAATATAGTAAAACGCAAAGTAGAGTCATACAAGTGTTTAATGCATCTTCGAAAATGACGACAGCACTTTTGAAACCCTTTATGAGACGGTTTGGGAATTTAGAGGAGGAAGGATGTTACTCGCGGCATCCTCATATTCATGCGCCTAATCATCAGGTTTTTTATTTTACGTATAAAGACCGATCGAGCGTTGAACGGTTTTATAATTATCCACGTATGTGGGTTTATAGTGAGTTTCTTTATGTGACTCCGCTGGATTTGAGTGAGGAACAGCGTCAAGAGCGGAGAAAATATAAGATGAAATTGAATGGAATTCAGGGCAATGTGGGATTGCAGGATTTTCAGTTGTTCATAGAAGATTACGGGATAATTGAATTTTTTATTCCGCACAATACGCGTACTGATCTTCCACAAAAATATGCTTATGTCAGTTTTGGCAATGAGGAAAATTTATGTAATGCGACATCAGCACCAATTTATGTAAAAGGTCAATAGTTAGAATGGTCAGATGTTGATGATGCTTCGTGTTATTGTTGTGGATATACAGGGCATTTTTTGAGAGAGTGTACGTACATTCTGCCACGTACTCATCAGATTAGTAGAAAAGCATATAGACAACAGTCGTAGAATGCCCATAATGGTAATAGACGTGGAAATCAGCCTCCACCTTCTTCTTATGCGGATGCGCTTAAACGACCTATTCGCCCTTATGGTCGTAGGTATGGGGGTGATTATGGTAATTCTTCAAGACAACGAATGTACAAGGACGTCAAAGATTCTATGAGAAAAGCAATTGATGCAGATCATTGGGATACTGGGGAAGCAGCGATCAATTTTCCAGAAAGTTATGATGATGAAGATGGTGTTAATACTGACTGGGACGCAGATCTTAGAGATCGGTATAAACGTCAGTCTTTTATTTCGCACCAATACAGGCCCCAAGGTGGAACTCATATGGGAGGTTTGCAGCATGAAAATAGACAGGAGCAGCGTCAAGCAGAACAGCAAGGGAAGGATGTTTTAATTAGAGATATGCAGCGTTCATTAGCACAAATGGCGAATAAATTGGAAGATATAGTGGTTAAACAGCAAACTATGAAAAGCGATATTGAAAAGATTAGGATACAAGCCAACACTAATTTGAGAGATAAACAACAATCTCAACCAGTTCTAAGTCAATTAACTCAGCCGGCTCAATCTTTACGCTGTTCTGTTAATTTTGAAACTAATGCTGGAAACAAGCGTTTGCATAGAGAAAATGTTGATACATCGAGTGATTCTGATGTTAATACAGTAAATGATTTAAATGTGTACTCAAATCATTTGGCAAGACAGGAAGACGATATAACCGAATTGAAAAATATGTTTACTTCCTTCAGTAAAATGTTGCAACAAAGCTTAAATGTAAACGATGCCAATAATGTTTCAAGACAATGATCCGCTATTGGGGGTAGCGAATCGTTACGATCGTTACGTTCTTCATCTTTTATTTCCCCACAGCAAAGAGTTAATGATGGTTCTAGTTTAGTTCTTAGGAAAAATTACAAAAAAAGGTTGAGAAAGAAAAGTACAAATAGAGATAATCCTTGTTTTCTGAATACAGCTACTCTTAATGTTCATGCATTATCTGTATATAAATTTCAAGTCATTTCAGATTATGTGACAAAGCAAGATATAGATATTTTAAGCTTAACTGAAACACGTATAGTGGATAAATCGTTGAGTTTTATGAAAAAGCAAAATGTTAATTATGATGTCTTTAGTACATTTGATTCGTCCAATGTAAATGGGACAGGTACTTTATTAATGATTAAAAAATCAATTTCTAAATACATTAGTAAAGTAGACAAATATAAAGGAAGGATCTTAAAAATAATGTTTATCTTTCCGAAGGGGCGTAATTTATCAATAATTTCTGTATATAATAAGAGTGGAAACAAACATAAGAAAAAAGTAGAAGTACAAGTGGATATTAATAAGCAAATAGTATCAATGATTAAAGCAGATCGAAAAGCAGATAATCAAATAATTTTACTTGGCGATTTTAATGTTCAATATAAAGTGTATTTGGATAAAGTTTTGCATAAGAGGAAAATTCCAAGTTTTTTGAAAATCTTTACTTTTTTGGAAAAGGCTAATTTTTATGATGTTCATAAGGAATACATGGATATTGACGATCGAGTAAATAAAAATAAACACACTACGTTTAGTTAACTGGGTAAAAAGGGGACCTGTATCGATTATATTTGGGTTTCACAGCAGATATATAATGAATTAATTATGGCTAAATATGAAGATTTTCATGATAAGGTTACTGATCACAAATTGTTATATGCAAGGTTCTATCGCAGTTCGATTTTAGGATATAACGAAGTGAATAGTAATAATCATAAAAAGGAAAAGAATCAGCCAAATAATAAACGAGTTAAATTTCTTTATGATGAATTAAAAGATGATGATAAAAATTTGATTTTGGAAAAAACGGAAGAGTTATTACGGTCAAGTCGTTTGGGTCAAGATTCTGTTTCAATAGATGATAAGTGGTATTTATATCAACGAATAGTGGAGAATGTAAAGTCTACTTATGTTCCTAATCAAGTGGTTTCAGTAATGGAGACTGAGCAAGATGATAGCGTTAAAACTTCAGCTATTTATAGAGCTTTGAAATCGGTGCAAAGTTTTAGAAAACAGGTGAAACGCAAGAAAGGTTTAGAAAAATTAAAAAATAATTGGCGACTGGTGGTTAAATGTATTAGATGAATTTGTGTTAAATGGGATATTGAACGAAACTTGTATATAAATAGCTATTACTTTTCAGTATACCATCAGCCGACATATGAAAAGGAGTTAGACGAAATGTATGATGAACTTTTTGTTAAATACAAAGTACACGTAACTTCTCAAAAGGAACAGAAGATCAAAGAAGCGTTAGTACAATGACACGCAGACTTAGAGTATAATCAACGCAGAATGATAGACAATGTCATAGATTACGAGTTCAGAAAAATTCATATAGATAGAGTTATTGGAAAAAACGATCAGAATGAAGACATTTTAATTACGGATCAAGATGAAATTAAGAAAAAAGTTATGCATCACTTTCAGAATTGTGCAGGATCAATAAATCAAGATAAACAAATCCCTGAAGATTGGATAGAGGATTATACACCAATCCAGAATGTGGACATGAGTATTTATGCTGACGTTTTACAAGAAATTTCTGAAGAAGAAATATTAGATATTGCTCGGGAATTGCCTAAGGGAAAAGCTTGTGGACCTTCTCAAATGACTTATGAAGATATTAAGTTAACCATAGTTCCTTTAGCGAAGCTTCTAAAAGAAATTTTTAATGATATTTTAACAACTGGTAACATTCCGTCGTCTTGGTTAAAGGCTAATATCTATCCAATACTGAAACCTAAACTGTGGGGTTTTGATTTGAATAATACCAGGCCTATTACTTTGCTAGAAATGAGAAGGAAATTTTTTATGAAGATTATAATGAATAGACTCTCTCACATGATATTAAAACATAACGTTTTGAAGGGATATCAGTTCGCGGGATTGGCCAAGAGTTTAACTTTTGAACCTTTACATATAATGAACAAAATTATTAACCTAACTAACGAACAAGATAGAGATCTCTGGTTTCTTTCTCTGGATATGTCAAAGGCATATGATCGAGTAAATGTGTTTATTCTGAAGAAGGCTTTAAAACATATAAAAATACCTGAAATTTTAATAAAGGTTCTTACAGGAATTTTTGAAAATTGAACGAACCAAGTCTTTACACTGGGAGGTTTAATTGACGAATTTGCAATGTTGACGGGAATTGATCAAGGAGAAATTATCTCTCCACTTTTGTGGATTATCTATTACGATCCCTTGCTAACGAAAATACGTAATTCTGGATATGGATTTAGGTTAGCTACGAAAGAAACCTTGGATTTATATGAAAAAAAATTTAGGATTAAAGAATTGGTATTTCCTGGAGCGGCTTATATGGATGATATTGGGTTTATCACGGAAAGTTTAAAAAGTTTAGAAGCTATTTTAACAATCGCAGATTCTTTTTACAAGTTCAATGATATTAAGATCAATAAAGATAAATCAGAACTTTTACTAAGAAAAGCGAAAATTGGAAAGAAAAATTTACCGGATGAGATCGTGATAAAGTTCGGTGAAGATATGATTAACATAGCGCCGGTCAAAAAACATCAAACAATACAGTTTCTTGGAGTATAGCTTAACGTGTATGGTGGGAATACACATGTGATACAACAAATTAAAAAAAAAGTTGAGATAATTTGTAATCAATTTTGGAAGAAAAAAGGTTTAACAGATAAATTAATGATATATCTGTTTAATTGTCTTATTATTCCTTTGGTAGAATATCATTCTCAGTTAGTGGTAATCAGTGAAGCTGTGCTCAATAGATTAATGACCCCTGTTAGGAAGGTTATTAAAAATAGTTTAAAGTTAGCTGTTTCAACACCAAACGCTATTTTTGAAACGGATTTTTTGTATAATTTAAGTAGTTTCATAGTGAATCAAAAACAAGTGAAAATTACTAATTTTTTGATCCAATGCAATGATAACAAGGTCTTGGGACAATTGATGGAGATTAGATTTTTACAGCTTCAAGAAGAATTATTGTTAGATAATCATCCGTTATATACAGTGGATGCCTCCTTTGTTAGTCTAATTGCAAAATATTATCAAAATTATTTTATTCTTACAAATATAGTATTGATGATTAGGAATAGATTCACTATAGAGGAAAAAGAGGAAATTAAAAAAAGGTTTAGAATTAAAGGAGGCCCTTTAAGGCTTAAACAAGTTTTGTCAGAAGAAACATACTTAAAAAATTATAGGTTCTTCAAAGATCATCGTATTGTATTTTTAGATCAACTTTTAACGTTAGAAAAGACTCATTTACTTTCGGTTAGAGAACTAGAAGAGAAAAAGTATGCTTTGCTGAACAAGAAAAGATCAATAACCAGATTTCTACAAGACTTCAATCTAGTCATCAAAGAATTAACAACTTCAAGTGTTACGTTAAGGTTAAAAGATGTTGTTCAAAATCAGATCATTAACGTTAATCAAATTAATAATCTAAAAGGAATAGACTTGCTACCCTTAACAGTTAATCAAAAGCCTGGAACAACTTTCGTAACAGAAGTAGAAGTGGGTGAAAATGACGAAGAAGTTATTGTTTTTGGAAGAATTAAAAAAATTGAAGATAGATTAGTTTTTGCGCATCATTTAGTGCCGATAACTCAATTGGAGGAAAAATCCTTAGTGTTAACCAAGTACTCTGGATGTACAATTGGACGACAACATCGTTATGGACGTAATTCCTTATCTTTCGATAGCTTTAATTTAGGAAAAGTGGATTGTTTAATTATTGAATCTATAGAAGACTCTTATTCGATTTCAAGGCATAAATGGAATAGTGGAACGGGGGGAAGATTACTCCCGAATAAACATGTTTTATATCCTAATATAAGTGAATTATTTATTAAGGAAAACTTTAATTATCATCAACAGTTTAAACAAGGTCGTGCTTTTGTTTCTGATTATTGTAAATATTATGAAATTGAGGAAATGTTGAATCAAACTACTAATGTTGGTGATAAGTTTAAGCGATATTTTATGGATGGACCCTTTGATTTTACATATACGAAGATTAAGCGAATTAAAGATCGTTTACAGTGTATAGAGGAAGATGAAATTCATATATACGTAGATGGATCTGTACGTAATAATGCAACTGAAAATATAGTTTCAATTTTTGGAATCATGATTTATAATCAACATAACGACCTTTTGGATAAATACTTCTCAACAGTTGAAAATTGGGTTACAGCTACTAAAGCGGAAACGTTAGCTTTTTTAGTAGTGCTACTAATAATTCCATCTAATAAAAAGTCATGAATATATTCAGATAATCAGTTTGTTGTGGATAGTTATAACAAATTGAAGAAAGCATCTTCTAAATTTGGACTTAGAGATTTATTAAAGTTTTCTTTTAATAATAATTTATGGATAATAATTAAGGATATTATTGAAAAGTATGATTTAGATATTGTTGTAGAAAAAGTTCCTTCTCACGGTGATAATTCGCTACATAACGAAGTAGATAAGATGATAAAAGAATGGTATAATAATGAAGATATGCTATATCCTACTCATTTTACAACAGCCAACACTTTATACAAGTACCCTCTTAAGTGGAATAATATTTTTGTTGAATGTAATATAAGAAGATTTATTAGATTAACCATGCGAATTAAAGGATTGGAAAAGTTTCTTAATTTAAACCAAAATTATAGATATCAGAAACTCGATGTGGATTGGAATGTAACGTTTGCATATATTAATTCACAAGAAGAAGAAGAAAGATATTTTACAACTAATTTTAAGATGTCGAAAGTTAAAAGGATGAAAATTCAAAGATTGATTGAAGAAATTCCGACAATAGAACAAATAAAGAAATCTTCGTATGACCTTTATCGAGGTCTCTTATGTTCCTGTTGTAATAAGAAAATGGAAACGTTTAGTCATGTGTGGTCTTGTAAATTTAATAGAAAATTTATGCGTCAAATCGTGAAAAATTTGGTAGATTTTTTAGTTACTCTAATTGCAAAATCTGATGATAAATTGGGATTCACGAAAGATAATGCAAGTGAACTTAGAAGTCATCCTGTATTCAGACTTGCTTTTGATGAATTGGATTTTTGTTTTATTGATCTGGTTAAAGGTATCATTTCGTTGTCTTTAAGTTTATTAATTCTTAAGTTTATAGGTAAATCGAAAATCAAGGTCATACAAGAAATAGGTGTCAAGTTTTTGAATTATGTCTTTGATCTTACGAAGAAAAAAATTTGGGAATCACGTTATGAGAAAATGAAAAAGATTGAGAAATCGCTTGGAATAACCAAAATGAAGAAAAAGGAGAAAGATGTTCTTTTTAACGACGAAAAAAATAAGTATTTTAAAGAACACGTGGATTGTCCAGTAAACCGTTATAGTTCTTTAGAAGGCATTAAAGTAAATGTGTTGTTTGGAATGGATATCCTGGGTTTTATAGTTCATGTAATCCGGGTGGGTAAGAATTATAGTTCGCAACTTTTGTCTTTTAATGGTTCTTTTAAAAGTTTCTTGTTCTGTCCATTATCTTTAAAGATATGGAGTTTTTAGTGTTTTTTTGTTTTTCTCTACCTTAACTTGGTTTGTGTTGGTAAAGTTCTGTTTACAGGATTTTACTAGCTGTAATTACATGGTTTGTAATCTTTTAGTTTAGTTTTCTTTACTATGTTGATCTGACATCTGTAATTTTGCATGACTTTTTACTCGGGATTTAATAAATTTTGCGCTATGCGCTGTAGTGCCGGAATCAAGCATAGCATTAGAAAATGATAGTTTAATAGTTGTAGTATAGTTACGTGATATCACATGATGATGTCACATGATAGTTATTTATAGAATTTATTTTTAGCGTTTATTTTTAGCTATTTATTTTTAGTAGTTATATTTAGATATAACACCTTTATCTTTGAAGAAAATAACTTAGAAAATATTTTTGTATAAATTTATTTTGTATAAATATACCTTGAATTCCTTAGGGTTCAGGAGTCTTAGTTGTTCTTGACTCAATAAAATATTATTATCTTTAAATGTAATATTGGAGTGTAAATTAAGTTTTACCCCCAAGCATAGCGAAGGTATTTTAGATTGTTGTTCTTTTGAAGTATTAACTTTTGTATATTTTATTTGAAATGTTAAGACGTAGTGGCAGTGTGATCTTACAGCGCCCTTTGCAAACCGGTGTGAAAACTCTTTCTGCTCTCGTATGAACTGTACAAAGTTGAGAAAATACGCGTTTCTGTATTATGAGCAATAGAGCACAACCTACTTTTACGTTGCCGCAAAACTCAGTGCCTGCTGAACCGTACGAATAAAGTCAAGAAAGAGTACCTTTAGAAGTTTTTCGCCAAGAAGGGCTGAGTTCTTCGCCCGTGAATAAACCTATTGTTAGTAACGTCTACAGAAATAGCCCTATAGAACTGAGGGTACCAGCTAACCGAAGGTTTACAAGACTCGCCAAGAAGACTATGGTTCAGGTTTCACCAACCTTGCAAGCTTCGGAATCTCAGGTGTCTTCGTCTTTGAGGTCTGAGAAAAATCAACAAAGGATGGGCCAATCAATGGCGCCAATTTTGGATGATCAAAATGCGTCACGTCAACAAAATCAGCATGACCATCATGCAGGAGGTGCAGGTGGTACACAGTCAGGGGCTGCAGGTTGTCAACAAACGATGACCAATGAAGGGAGGTAAATGATACACCAATCATTGACTTCATTATGGGAGATGGATACGTGCCAATCAACAATCAGCAAGATGACTCAGCAATTTTTCATAATTTAGAGTCAGCCCGTTATCAAGTAAATATGGTAATGCCAGCCAGTATTACGGATGAAGTGAAGTTAGGTCAGGAATTTTTGAATGATGTGTATATGGATATACTTAAGGATACTGAGGTAGGACCAGATGTTATCCTCAGATATACTGTTAAAACGCTTATCCAACAAGCATCTAAAGGAAAATTGGTAGAGCAATCACGTGACACCCAAGAGAAAGGGGATGGAAAGCTTAGAGTGATTAAGGGAGTTGAATTGAAGATATCTGTAAATAGTGAGAAAGTAGTACAATATGTAACAGCCATTAATTTTATGTTTAAAGAAGGAGTTGTGTATAATTTGACTCGCATTGTTTCTAAAAGTAAGCAGAGGCGCATCAGTTACAGTAGTACACAAGAACACGTTGTTCAGGTTTTTAACACTTCAATGAAAGTAACTACAGCCATGTTGAAACCTTTTATGAGGTGATATAGGGACTTGGAAGAAGATGGTTGTTATTCGCATGTAGAATTAAAAAGTCAATGTCAAAATATTACGGCATAGCCAAAAACAATTACGTCAGTACAAATATTTACTAATAAAACATATAATTACAGCGAATTACAGCATTTCAATTATGTCTGTCATAATTCAAAAATTCAATTCCGCTGATAAGTATAGGCCTCACCATCACGCGCTGAACTATCAGATTTTTTATTTTACGTTCAAGAACAGCAAAAGTATTGAGCGATTTTATAATCACCTGCGGCTTTGGGTGTATAGTGAATTATTATATGTGACGCCATTAAGTTTGAGTGAAGAGCAAAGCCAAGAACGTAGGAAGTATAAGATGAAGTTGAATGGAATTCAAGGGAATGTTGGGGTGCGAGATTTTCAGAGTTTCATTGAAGATTATGGAGTCTTGAAGTTCTACATCCCACATAATACATGTACAGATCTTCCTCAAAAGTATGCTTATGTTAGCTTCGATAGTGAAGAAAATTTAAGTAATGTGACATCAGCACCGATTATAGTCAAAGGTCAACAGTTGGAATGGTCAATGGTAGAAGAGCAATCTTGTTACCATTGTGGATTTACCGGTCATTTTTTGAGGGAGTGTGATTTTGTTTTTCCTCAGACTCGTCCAATGGGAAGAAAAGAATATCAACAACAATCGTGGCAAGCTCGTAACAAGTTTAGGTGACAATCTAGATCCCCGCCAACATTATACGCTGATGCGTTGAAGCGATCACAGGGTGAGCACAGAAGTAATCATTTTAGAAATGGGTCTCAACGTCCTTGGAACAGGGCTATGGTAGAGTCAATGCATAAAGCTCAACAAGCGGACCATTGGGATACTGGAATTATGGAGGATGATTTTATGTATGATCCTATTTTGAGGATTGGGAGGCTGATATGAGGAATGAACCTGCACGTATTTTGTTTCATCCTCATATGCCTAGGATGCACGCTGGTACAAAAACAGGTGGTTCTCGGCATGGTAATAATCGAAAACAACGGCAGTCAGAAAAATATGATAAGGATAGACTGATCAAGAAAATGCAAAAATCGTTACAACAAATGGCTAATAAGTTGGAAAGTATCGAGAAAAAACAAAATGCCATGAAAGAAGATATGGAAAAAATTCATATCTAAGCAAATAGTAACTTAAAGGACAGGCAGGTTGCTCAAAAAACCGCTAAGGAAGGAGATGTACCACAACAACAATCAAGGAAAAGAGTTAGTTTTGATAATAAATACGGTGGTAAACGTCCACGAAGAGATGAATTGGAAAGATCTAGTGACTCGGACGTGAATACAGTAAATGATTTAAATGTGTACTCGAACAGGTTAGCACAACAAGAAGATGATATAGTCGAACTCAAAAATATGTTCACTTCATTTGGAAAAATGTTACAACAAAGTCTTAACAAAACTGACGCTAATAGTGCTGCTGGACAACGATCTGCTATTGGGGGTAGCGAGTCATTACGAAATTAAACTCGTTTTACGTTTTTCTTCTGTTATTCCCCTGCAGCAAAGAGTTAATAATAGTTCTGGTTTAGTTCTTAGAAAAAATTACAAAAAAAGGATGAGAAAGAAGAAAGTAGATTATGATATTCCTTGTTTTTTGAATACAGCTACTCTTAATGTTCGAGCTTTATCTATGTATAAGTTTCAAGTCATTTCAGATTATGTGTTAGAACAAGATATAGATATTTTAAGCTTAACTGAAACACATATATTGGATAAAAGTCTTAATTTTATGAAAAAACAAAATGCTAATTATGATGTTTTTAGCACAATAGATTCATCTAACGTAAATGGGAC
>NQWY01028253.1:0-10744 GCA_019425655.1 Rhizophagus prolifer | reverse complement strand
TATTCTATATTTATTCGTAAATAAATAAATTATAGCAAAAAATACTAATAGTAACTCTAAAATAGTTCTAAAAGGATCATTTTGATGAGAATTTTTAATATATTTTAAAAGAATTCCTGATCCCGGTATATGCGAATAATATATTGATACTTGTGTTATTGTTGTGTTTAAAAATACGAATAATTCATTTAATGATGGATATGCAGTTTCCATCGTTAAAAGGAGAAGAGAGAAAAGATATTTCTGAAGTCAAACGCCGATCTTATTATTTGCCGAGATCAGCGACGCCAGAGACTTTTTTGTATATTTGGTTTAGAGTGTTACCATTATAAGCCTTTATGTTTTTGTACTAGAAGTAGTTGATCTTTACTGAGCGAAATAAATAGATGATCAGCATACCAAAAATTTTAGATTTCGCATAATCAGAATACCTGTCACCTGAAATTTATATGATATACATCCAATGTCACTAATTTTTAAATAGTTGTTTGTTGGAATCGAACCAACTGGAACAATGTTCCAAACCATTAACAACAAGTATTATGTAATATATTTCGGTTTTTCCTAAAAAAAAGAGATATTAAACGTTTCTTAAGTTATACCAAAGTTTCCATGCTAATATACATTGAAGGATCAGTCCAAGCAATAATTCCTAAAAAAAACAACGAAAGGAACATTAGTAAAATGTTTCTTAAAGAAAAAAAAGGTAAAGTTTTTATAGTATGTTTTCGAAGCTCACCAATGAATCCTACAAAGAAAAGGAAAACATTAGTAAACGTTTCCTAAAATAAGAAACAAAAGGTTTCGAATGATTGAAACTTACACCTATAGCCCAAGAATAAAGACCGAGAAAAGGGAAACGTCAATAAATGTTTCTTAAAATAAAACTTGTTCTAAAATCAAAGTTACATTACACCTTGTTATCCAAGAAATTATAGCTAGATGAGAAGAAAACGTTAATAAACGTTTCCTAAAGTCAATTTTGAAAATTACTAAAAAAACCTAACATAGAACTGTTATCTTGGGGAATCCGAAACAATAAAAAAAGAAATGCCAATACGTTTCTATAAACTAATGATGTCTGGAACGTCTTACAAAAATAAAAAAGAAAGATATGTTTCTTAATTAACGCGTATCACACACCTCCTCCCCATTCACATAATTTTAAGTCCAGGAGTCTGGCGTTCCTATAAAAGAGAAATAATAATGTTAGAAACATTCCTTAACATACCCATTACCTGTCTTGTTTGACAAGTCTGACGCCTTTGCAGACAGCCCGACATCCTAAAAAAATGAAATTTATTTTACTTTAATAAAGTTTGAGTCCAACTCCCCCTAAATACCTAACTAAGTCCAGGTTTGCCCTAGAAGCTTGATGATCTAAAGTAAAAAAAAATTAAAGGAACGTTAGTGCTGTTCCTTAAAACAAAAAAAAAAAAAGAATCCCTCAAACTTACCATTTTAAAGCTCTAGTCTCCAAAAGTCAAAATCCAGATCCAGAAGAACCCTAAGTATAGAAAAAAAAAAGAAATGAAACGTTAGTAACGCTCCAAAAGCAATAATCAAAGAAACTCACTTACTTTTCGCAAATTCCAAGTGCAAAAGATCGAGAGTCGACCCTAAAGTAAAAACCTGTGATTTGTCTTCAAAGATAGTATCCTTAACTCTTCCATACATAGAAAAATTATGTTGCAATTTATACGACACAGTCTTTTTATTAATGTTCAAATATCCATACATTACACTTTATATTGTGCGTGATTTTTTTTAGAAAAAAAAAGATTATCCCCGATCAGTAAATCAGTTTAATCATATGACCGACCGACACTGAAAACTTCAATGAAAGGCTGTCAAAATAACATAAAAGATTAATTGAAAGGAATTAGCTTAAAGCAAAATTTGTACATACTTATGCTCTCTATCACTTATTTTCTTGCCTTTTGAGAACTTATCTCATTTCAAGTATTCAAGTGCTAAATAAACTCCAAGATGTATGAGCGTGATTTCTTTTCCTCCTTCAAAAAAAAGATATAAGGAAATAAAATTTAAAATTTTATAAATGATCTCTTCTATTAAAAATTTTACATGGTGAATTATAGACTAATTTAATATCAAAGATAAGATGACGCGTCAAATGATAATAAACTAGGGATAATAAAGCACATTTGAACTAAGAAACAAAACCGTTGAAGCAGAAATTGATCTTACAAAAGAAAAGCTTAATGAACCGCTTTGGAACCAACAATAAAAGAGTATAAAATAGGTTCATTATGATAACAAAATTTATCTAATAATTACAAAATGGTTATAAAGAATTTAAATACAAAAAATAAAATTTATGTCGCACAGCTTATTGTACTTATGTATAGTGGATTGACATTTGATCGACTTGTAGTTCCAACCCCTAGTCCCCTACCCGGACGCTCGGACTCAATTACATAAAAATATTCCCAATAAAGTAACAAATTTAGTCAACAGGAATACTTATTGAAACAATGGAACATCCGTAGTCTATCGTCATCAGTTATGTGATACTATTTTAACCATATATCGACAGTTTTGATCCGATCGGAAGCAGATAAATCCACGGGTATCCGTTTATCCAATCGTTTCTTTATCACTTTATTATCTTACCAAATATATTCCTTCATTTACCTAGTAACTTATTTATAAATGAAACTCAACGGAATTCTTTTTAAAAAAAATAATATCAATAAAAATAACAAAACTATTTCTCTTTTTTCACAATAATTTTTTACCTTTTTTCCGACATTTCCTAGTGAAAAATGAAAATGTTTGAAGATAAAATTAAAGGTGATTTGGTTAAAAAAATTAAAAAATTAATTACCAATAAACCCGATGTTAATTGGCTTAATTGGTTAGAAGAAGCAATTTCAAAAAATCACATAAAATATTATGAATATGGAAGTTTTAAAAATATTCAAATAGTTGGTCAAGGACATTTTGGAAAAGTATTTCGTGCGAATTACAAAGATTCAGAACAATATTTTGCATTAAAATCCTTATCTAATTGGAACGCAGCAACTATTAAGGAAATCGTTCACGAGGTACCTGAAATAAAATTGATAATCCTGTCTTTTCTTTTTTTTTTTCTTTTTCTTCATTTTCTAATTTATTATTTACATATTCTATAAATATATTGTTGATATCAAGCTTAAACTTCAGCGTGAAGTTGATTTTCATCCTAACATTATTCGTTTTCATGGAATTACAAGTATGTTCATCCAGAAAACCAAGATCAATCAAAAAATTATTTATTAGTAAAAACAAATTTGGGAATCTTTCCTGGTATCAAAAACACAATCTTGCTTATCAAGTAGCTTGTGCTGTTTCGTGTTTACATAATGAAAAAATCTTACATTGTGATTTGGTAAATATTTAATTTATAATTTTAATATTTTAAATATATAATCTATTATATTATTATAATATTATTCTAAACTTTTTATTATAATTAGCACTCTGGTAATATATTAGTTCATCAAAATACCATTAAACTGGCTGATTTCGGATTATCAAAAAGAATTGAAGAAGCAACTAACCCTCAATCAAATTTATATGGCGTAATTCCTTATGTTGATCCGAAAAGATTCGAAAATCCATCATATGAATTAAATGAAACGAGTGATGTATATAGTGTTGGTGTTTTATTGTGGGAAATATCAAGTGGTAGACCACCTTTTCATGATAAAAGATCAAATGAATTGGCTATGAATATTATAAATGGCTGTAGGGAGGAACCAATTTTAGATCCAAATATTCCTTCTGATTACGTTAAACTTTATGAAGGTATATTATATTCTTATTCTTAAATTATTACTTAAATAAGATTTTATTTTTTACGTGAAAATGATTAAACGTATATATTCTTAGAATGTTGGGATGGTGACCCAGGCAAACGTCCAACTATGGAAAATGTAACATCCCGACTAAGAGAAATGTTAAACAAAATTGATGATCAAACAGATGATGATAACGTTCAAAATGATCGTAGATTATCTAATCCATCTAATAATTTAACTAGTAAAGTATCTTCAGAAAAAGCGTTTGACCACGTACCATCAGGAGAACTGAGAGAAGCTCTTGCAATAGAAATAGATCATAATGATGAACAAAAAATGGTTGATAATATAGTAGACTTTATTTGGAGAAAAACAAATGAAGGAAAAGAATCGAAATTAAAAGATCATGTTTCTAAAAGTATTGGAATTAACTTACAAAGAATTTCTAACTGGTTATTATCAAATAATCAAAATAATTTAAACCGCAATTTTTTACTTGGATATTTTCATTATAAAGGGATCGGAACAGGTGAAGATAAAACAAAAGCATTTCAATTATTTCTCAATGTCGAAAAACAAGATCATGATTTAACAGTATATTATCTTGGAATATGTTATCAATATGGATATGGGACTACGAAAGATGAAAAATCAGCTTTTAATTGTTTTTTCAAATTATCTCAAAAAGACTTTGCTGCAGGACAATTACGAACTGGACATTGTTACGCAAAAGGAATAGGCGTTAAAATTGATAAAAAATTGGCTGTTGATTGTTATGAAAAAGCTTCTAATAATGGAAATTTATCCGCAAAGTATAATCTTGGTAATTGTTATTTAGCTGGAAAATTAGTTGATAAAGATGTAAAAAAAGGGTTTGAATTAATTCAACAAACAGCTGAAATTGAATTTTCTTTAAATGGAATAACAATGTTAGGATTTTGCTACCATAATGGAATTGGAACAAAAGAAGATAAAGATGAAGCGTTCAAATTATACAAAAAAGCTGCAACTTTAGGTGATAAGATAGCTCAATATAACCTTGCACAGATGTATGAAAAAGAAGATCATATTATGAAAGATATAGGTAATGCAATTCGTTGGTATAAGAAATCTGGTTATAAAGACTCCGAAAAAAGAGCAAAAAAACTTATAAAAATTAAAGTACAAGACTTATTGAACACTTAAATTAGCATAGATAAATTTTGCAATAGGGATAGACTATATGTAATGCTCTAAATGTATTCTGTAAATAATAAATAAAGTCAATAACAATTTTTATTTAAATTGATAATGAAGAGTAAGAAAGAAAAACGAAATGTTTAATATTATTAAACAGTGTATAAAAAAAAGTTAGACTGATTGAAGGTCCTAGTTAGGACGGAATTGACTCAGTTCCATGGACTGCAATTAACTGTGTGGCTGTGGTCAAAACTCGTGCAACTTATATTTTATTAAATAAGTTCTGATTTTCGTATTTTCATATTTAGTAGTATGTCCACCGGCAAACTTTTCTTTTCAGACTTAATTCCTCTAATTACAGTAACGCGAGATCGTCAAAAGCATTATTTATGGTTATATAAAAAAAGGTAATCATTTGAAATAAAAAAAAAAAATTATTAGCCAATGGACTGTAGTTATAATTCTGTTTCTCCTAAAATTTATTATGTTATAATAAATGCTAATTTTGAAAATAAATATTAAATGACGCTGTTCTTATAAATTTACAGCGAAAAATAAAATCTTCGATATTTTTCATTTATAACTTCCTCGTTGTCCCTCTTTTCTTTGGATTATTCTTTCCTTGCGGAAAATGCGTAATTTTATTTTTTATTTTCGTAATATAGGCAAGACTCTTACAACAAATTCTTTAGATAATACAAAAGTACCATAAAAATCTAAACTATAATTAATGTAAAGCATCGAAGAAGAGACCAGGGAAAACGCGTAATATGGAAACTTATCTCTTATATCTCTTATCTCGTGTAGATAATTGATTCAACTGATCAGCTGTACAACACGAAAAAACCATAGTTTTGGAAATTAGTGCTCTTTTGAAGAATATTTCTTATGTTACAAAATTACCATCTATTATTTATTATATAAATATCATAAATATCTTAAAAAATTTCTATTTTTAATTTTTACATGAGAATAAATAAAGTCTTAATTAATTATTTTTCAAAAGAGCACTCAACATCATATAAATGGGTAGATAATAAATATGACCACCTACATATTACTAGTTATCGAAACGATTATTATAAAAAAGAAGAATTGGAAGTAATTCCATGACGTATCAGTTGAATATAATAATGAACATTCATGATAAATTCGAACCTCTTTTAATTTTGTAGGAACCAATTTACATATCATTGAACAACCTTTTGGTATTTCATCCTCATTATCAATAGCGATATATTGCTCAACATAATCATTAAATTGAATTTTTCGATTATTTGAATCATTTATTTTGGTAGATAATTCAGATGTAGGATCACTTCCTCGTTTTTTCTTGTTTAATTGATTAAAATTATCATATTCTTCTCTAATCATGGGACGCAATGCTTCCAACATTGATTTTTTCTTTAAACATGATTTCTTTGATTTTGGAGATGATATAAAATTTGACTTATCTTTATTATAAAATTGTAAATCATCAATATTATTTGACCAAGCAGGTCCATATAACCAAGTTATATCATCATCCTTCAACCTATATGAACGAAGTAAATAGATAAGTATTATTACGCAATATACTCCAATTAGTCTCCAATTACTCTCTCAAAAAAGAAAATACAATTATATCATTTACCAATTTAATTCATCAGGGCTGATAGTTTTGAGATTATATTTTTGTTTTGCCCAAACTCTCCAAGAAGCGTTTTCAAGTCGAATACTATTATCAATTTTTTTCTTTTGTTTAGTTATTACTTTCCAGGAGGTCCAAACATTTTCTCTTTTCCAATCATGAGAAAGATAATCAACATTAATTTTAGGATGATATTGAATACCGGGAATTAAATCATCATCAGTTGTCATTTTTTGGGGCTAAATGAATTTGACGATCCTGATTTTCTTATTGGCAAGGATAATTGAAAAATTAGTTACGGTGTATTTATTTATCAAATTGATGAATATTCTCTCCTTTTTTTCTAGAATTAAAACGAAATATAGTATTTTCACAAATTCTTTCTTTCAATAAAATTTTCGAGACATATAAAAGAGTGACTTTTTTTCATTTTGCCCAAACACATATGTGATGTTATCGAAATCGATCTTTTAAATGAAAATTGACGATATTATTTAGATTAGATTATCTGATACAAGAAAAGGGGTGGTAAAATTATAAATAATTTACATAATAAATGACAAAAAAAGACGTTTATTTTGATGAAAGAAGTAGTTAATAATATTGGGGTAAAAAGATTATTAAAGATTATTATGTCACTTATCACACTGCTGATCATTACCTAAAATTTTTCTATTGCACAAATTAATTGAGAAAGATAATAGATATAATGAACCTTATTTGGATATTGAATTAATTTTTTCTTAATATTACCTACACTATTACCAATATTACCAATATAATTGTTTGCTTATTAGAAAAGAATTTATTTTGCCAAAGTTATTATGATTAGCTTACTTTTAAATCGCATGATTGATTTTATTTGAGGCTGGAACGTTTGAGTTAAAGGTATTGAATCAATGAACATTTCGTAATATTAAAACAATTATGCAGGGTACAGTAATTGTTTATATTAAAAACCAATCATCGAGAATATTTCATTATTGCAGATTAGGCAAATTTTGAGAAAGAAATACCCAAATATCCTAACTTTAACCATAATAAGGGCATGAAATAAAAAGAAAAAGTTTAAAACTTTAGGAAGTCATGAAATAATTTGTTAGAAACCTTTAATGGGCTAAAGTATTTGAAGTTAACATTCGCGTCATATCACGTTTCACGCGATTCGCGCACAATAAAATTAATAACTTAGTTGGGCGCAAAGTGATCTTCTGTGCACCGTTATACATTTTAATAATTCTTGTGAACAAAAGAATGATTGTTGTAACTATACTAAATTTGCTTTATAAATGATATTACGAAATCAAACTTTTCCCCAACAATAAATCATAAAGGAAATATTTCATACAATGAAAATAATAACGTAATACATACTTTCAAGACAAAATATTGTTTATCAATAATCTGAAGTGTAGCATGTATCTGCGATACGATAAAGTGTATCGATACTAATTAAGTTGTTATTAGGATTTTGAAAGTATGTTAACATTCCTTTAGTTGTAACTTAATTTTGAATTCATCGTAATTTATCTGCGTTCTATCACACTAAGATGTGCAGTGCGTACACAATTCTCCAAATTGCGATTGTATCATTACAAATACAACAATACAACATTGTAACGCGTGTTGGAACTAATACACAAAAATGTTGTTATATAATATATTACGACAATACGACAACACATAAAATATAATGTAAATAAATTACTTACCTTTTATGCAATTAAATAATTTTTAAATAAAAAATCATGCTGAACATTGGCAGATTCCAAAATAAGTACAACCGCAAGTCGTAAAATAAATATTTAATCCTTTCGAAGCTAAAGATGTTTTATTGCTGTTGCATGCATGATTTTCAAATTATATTTAATGATGAATTATCAAAAGATGTATGAGTTTAATTTCAAAGAACGCAATTTCAATACTAATACAAATAACTATCGGAATTTTAATATTATGAAACAATCAACAAAAAATTGCTTTCACACGATATATTTATTTGTATTACATTACGTGTCATATGACAAAATACAACTAAAAAAAACTGCGCGAACACGTCATTTTTGAAGTATCGTATAAACAATTTTGTACATCATAAAATTGTATAAAAAGAACTTTTTTTTTTTAAAATTACGTGTTCCGGTGGTCAGGCATTTTTTCTATCCCGTAATCTAGAATATATTTATAAGAATTTTTATAATATAATAACAATACACATATGGTGGGTGGGCGGGTATGTGTGTTGCCCTCGTTGCGAGGTCCTGATCAATGTTGCTGCACCTCAACGTTGGTGATCAGGTGGCAACAAGTTTTTTTTTTAAAAAACTTGGCTAAGTCAGCAATATTTCGTATTTAAGAAAATTTTCAAGTAATAATGTACATATGGTGGGTGGGCGGGTATATGTGTTGCCCTCGCGAGGTCCTGATCAATGTTGCTGCACCTCAACGTTGGTGATCAGGTAGCAACAAGTTTTTTTTTAAAAACCTTGGCTAAGTCAGCAACATATTCGTTACTATTAAGATTAAAATGATTGTTAACTTTAATCAAAATTTAACATCTTTTACATCAAGTTGCCAATAGGATTTTTTTAATGGATTCAGTTTATCTACCGACAATTATTTCACCGAAAATCATTTCACCAAGATTATTTACCGACAGGGTCATTTCATTTAAAATCATTTTAATAATCAATAGCATAAAAGAAAATAATTTTCAGCTCAATAATGCGAAATCTTTACTCATATCATAAGTGTTGTATGTTAAATGAATTAAGTATATTTTAATTAGTGTTCATTTATGAAATTTTATGACATAAAATACATTTTAGTTTTTATAACAGCATTATGATTGAGATTATACGATAAATTAAATCTTTGTATTTGTTTTATTATATTGTGTAATAAAAAAATAAAAAAAAAATCAATATTGTAAAATATTATTTACAGTCTCAGTATACACCAATTATAGTCATGTGATCATTGATTGTTAGTTATGTTTTATTATAAAAGTTCGAAAGTTCGTTATATTCAATGTAATTAATCATAACCAAGTTTTCGGCGTTACAGACAGATTCGTTATATAGCATCGTCGGTGAACCGATTTTTTGTGACAAAAGGTCAAACGAGTGAATAAAAAACCTAATTTTGGAATTGAATAAATATTTCTCTTCAAAAATGAGATATATATATCGTATCCCAACAATCATTTGCACGACTGACGCACAAAATCCCGACAAGTTTGTTCCCGACAAGCGATTATCTCGACAAATTTTATTCCGAGTTCCGATAAGTGATTATCCCGACAATTCTATAATCAAATATGATCACTTTTATTAAATAAAGATTACTGTTGTTGTCATACATTATTTATGAAATTAGAATAATTTAAATTATTAATATGGAACATATTTTATTTACTAAATTTTTATCAGCCTTGTATCTGCGTGCTAAAGGTTACTCTGTTCTCCTCTTAAAGTAGTAACTAACCATAGTAAGCTAGAATTGCTCATTATGCTAGTATATTGTTACATGTGATTATCGGATTTCGTTCCGAAACCATATATGTACATATTGTATAACAATATGGTCGCTAATGCGATATAGATAATCGATATAACAATTGAAAAACAAGCTTATCCTGGCTGTATATTGATGTTTTGATTAAAAAAAAAAAATAAATAATAAATTTTCTTTCTCGAACGAACCTTAAAAGTTTCTATTATACGAATTGATGCGATTTTTTTTTTATTTTCAAAAACATTTTCAATATGAAATTTATTATTTAGCAATTAATACATATTTAATGTTAACTAAAATATTCAAAAATTAAAAATAAAAATACCTTGTTAGAAAAAATTACCTTGAAAATTACACCGTTTCATCGCTTTGTAGATTCTTGTGTCGATTAAAATATTTCAAATTAGTGCGACCCCCTTGCATGTCACCCAATCGGTTTTCGCAAATCTGGAAAACCCGGATTTTTTTCTGGTAACTATGTAGAAAAGGGTCGATTTTTGGAGGAATTCGAGTCAATATTTATAATAAGATCAACAATAATAACTAAAACATGTGTAACGCGATCGAGTTCACTTTTTTATAAGCAAACTAATTAATTATTTAGAAAATTCCGGGT
>NQWY01028200.1:0-10206 GCA_019425655.1 Rhizophagus prolifer | reverse complement strand
TAATAAACACACAAATGTTAAAAGCTAATAATTTGATGGGAGAAATAATTGTTCTATTTGTGAGATATCATACTGAATCTTGGGAACAAGGTGCAGTTAATATGTTATATCCTGTTCTTTGTTCCAATATAAATGATAATGGTAAATATTTTGATAAATGTGCTGAAAGGGAACCTAATAAGATTACTTTGGATGAAGAAATGCGTATAAAACTTTGGGATTTTTCTGTTGATTTATTAAAAGAAAAAGGTTATTATATTTAGAGATAGTTCGTGAATTTCTACATCAGAAAATTTATTATATCACCATTACAATATATAACAAATTTTAAATTAAAATGGTAGATTGTTAATACAATTTCACTATAAAAGTTTGAAAACAAATTTTTTTTTGGTCGAGTTAAATATAACTCCGGTCAACTTCAATTCATTGAAATTTTGGCTCAAATAAATGAATCGAAGAAAAGAACAATTATCAGTATGAGATTCTAAAATACACATAAAATACACAGAGGAAGTGCGCGGTCACATTTTTCAAAAAGAAATTGTTTTTGGCTAATCTATTCGCAAGAATATTAAATGGATATTAAGAAAAAGGTTAGATCGCAAATGTTTATCATCATAAACCGGTTTAGATGAAACACTGTAACCTATCAACTATCCCACAGTTATGTCGTGCATGATTAAACAAAACTTTTACTGGTCAATTAACTGGTTATAGACCCAAAATTCATTTATCTTTTGTTTTACAAATACGATTGAAATTATTGAAATAATACAGGAAATTAAACTTTAAACTTTAAAAGAATTTGTTTAAGCGAAAATTTTAATTGAAGAACAGGTTTAAAGAGCATAAATATTGAAACGCTTATTGTTATTTTGTTTAATAGAATAATTTAGTCAATGATTACTTTCTTCGAGGCTATAACAGCCTTACGCGTAAGTTACGTATCCCTATTCGTAACATGAACTTGTTTTTTCACATATATTAATAATAAGATTGAGGCGAATCTTGTATTTTTTTGTAGTCTTGTATTTGGCGATATAATTGGTATAATTAAAGATAAAATTTTAAAAATTGATGAATTAATGCTTTAATAGTAACGTTAATAGTAACGCTTAAATTTTATCTCATCTTATTTATGAAATAAATGTTATAATTTTAAAAAACACAAAAACTAATTTAACTAATTTGACAATTTGGTGGTATTGTAATCCCAAACAAAATAAGATGCGTGTTGTAGATCCTATTTTACCATTCGCGTGATTACGCCAAGTTGAAAAAGCTTAAAACTAAATTTCCAATTCGAGAAACAAAACCGTCTGTTTATTATTTATAAGGTTGAACACTGTAGGAGTTTTATTATTTTCTTTTAATATTAGCTGAAAAATGGCTGACAAGAACGAAATTAGTGAGATAACGTTCAATGATGCAGTAGACTCTGAGTCTGGTATACCTAAAACAGCCTTACATTCTACTCTTATATCAAAAGTTGAAAATCCCACAAATCCTTGGAAAATTTTACGTTCATTAAACAAAGCTCAAACAATTACTTTTGTGGCTGCATTTCTTGGATGGACCTTGGATGCGTTCGATTTTTTTACAGTTTCATTCGCGTAAGTTATTCCTTATTTTAGTTAACTCGTTTAATTAGTGATAATAATAATAACTATTTTATTGTATACAATAATAAAGTTTACCTTACATTGCAAAAGAATTCCAAATGCAACCTTCCAAGATTTCTGCGAGGTAATTTATTATCATTTTATAGAGTTTTTAAATTAAAAATTTGCTCTATACACTAAAAGTTCCTTTCTTTCGATAAAAGCATTACGGTGACACTGATGTTTCGTCCAGTCGGTGCATTAATTTTTGGATTATTAGGTGACCGATTTGGTAGAAGATATCCATTGATGTTAGATATTCTATTATTTAGTACTATGGAGCTTGCCTCAGGATTTGCCCCAAATTTTCAGACTTTTATCGTATTAAGAGCAATATTTGGGCTTGCAATGGGCGGAGAATGGGGTTTAGGTGCTGCATTAACAATGGAAATTCTACCACCTGAAGCCCGTGGGTATGGATTAAAATTTCTTACTTTCTAATTAAATTATTAAATTGGTTTAAAATTCATTTTTAATTTTTTATGTAGCTTGGTTTCGGGTATTTTACAACAAGGGTATGCAGCTGGTTATATAATTGCTGCAATATTCTATTATGCAATAACAGTAAATCTCGGATGGCGACCCATGTTCTGGATCGGTTCCTTTCCTGCGCTACTTATCATAATATTGCGTTTTTATGTTCCCGAATCGCAACTATGGGAAAGATCACATGAAAATCGCAAATCTTTTGGATATAGTTGGATTAATGAAATAAAATTGGTACAGTAAATATAAAAATTCAACAAGATTAATTAAGTCATTTAACGTATTAGGTTTTCAAACACCATTGGGTAAAAATAATTCATACTATTTTGCTAATGGCTGGTCTCAATTTCATAAGTCACGGTAAGGAGAATGATATAGTAACTAATATTGATATAATTGTGCATTAAATATTTTTTTTTTTTTTACCAACAGGAACTCAGGATCTTTATCCAACGTATCTCAAAACACAACTTTTATTTTCGCCAGGTACCTTATCTCAAACTATCATATATATATAAGATAAAACTATAAACTAAATATATTATGTTCTTATGTTCTTTTCTCAGAGGAAATTACGATAACAACAATTATAGCTAATGTGGGAGCTATAGTAGGAGGTGCGGTTTGCGGGTACGTTTCTCAGTATCTGGGTCGTAGACGGACGATTATCGTTGCGATGGTATTATTAGGTGCATCATTACCTTTATTTGTACTCCCGCGTAATCGCGTCCTTTTGAGTATTGGCGCATTCCTTGTGTACTTTTTTGTTCAGGTAAATTAAACGTTTTCTTTAATTAATAATTTAGACAGGCTTTAAATTAAATTTTTTTACTATTAGGGAGCCTACGGAGTTGCTCCTGCTCACTTAAATGAGTTATCTCCTCCAAATTTTCGTGGTACATTTCCTGGTTTCACATACCAATTAGGTGTCCTAATTGCTTCCTCATCTGCACAAATTGAAGCAGTGCTTGGAGAAAAATTTCCCAAGGACGGGTTACCCGATTATGGGTTAACTCAAGCAATTCTTACGGCATGTGCTGCTTTTTGTTTGATAATACTAGCCTCTATTGGAAAAGAAGCGAAAAATGTGAATTTTGTCGAAGTTGAAATTGCAGATGATTTAAAAACAGATACGAAGCAAGATGACACAGAAAAAGAAGACCAACATGACTGAATAAGTAATTTCTTGTGTATATTTTTATTTTTTTTTCAGATTATTTGTATAGTATTTAGTTTTCTTTCTATTTTGTATTGCTATTATTATTTATTTTGTAGTTATCATTATTTATTGTGTATTGTAAAACTACTGTATATTTTCCCACAAATTTTTGTATTATTTATTTTTACATCTGTTCAAGAAAGAACAATAGTATGGATTTCGATTCAAAATTCATATATATTTATTTTTTAAGACCTTTTTTTATTCTTTTACTTTCGAATATGATATTAACGAGATGGAAAACAAATTGTTTATTACATATGTAAGGTACACTGGTACGAAATGGCAATTATTAGTAATTTGAAGATTTTATGTCGCGATTATTTATTTAAAGAATCATATCTTGCTTTATTTCTTGACACCATAAATATCTTGATATTTCTCAATCATTTTCAGATGTTCTTCATAACCACCACATTCTGTAATATACTGAACAATATTATCTAAATTAATAATCGTTTTCACAGGTAAATTAAATTCCTGTTCGATCTGTTGCACTACAGTGACTTCTCCTGTCCCTTTTTCCTGTCTATCCAAGGCAATAACAATACCAACGGGATTTGCTCCACTTTCTTTAACAATTTTTAGACATTCTCTAATTGACGTTCCCACACTGATAACATCATCAACGATTAAAACATTTCCTTTTAACGGTGCTCCAACAATATTTCCTCCTTCTCCATGATTTTTTTTTTCTTTTCTGTTGAAGGAGTAAGCAACATCAAGGTTACACTTTTCCATTAAGGCATTAATTGTTGATAAAGCTATGGGGATTCCTTTATAAGCAGAACCAAATACTATCTCGTAATTTAATTCGATATTTTTTAAAACGTCGGCATAAAATTGACCGATAGATACGAATTCGCTACCTTTGTTAAATTTAGCGGCATCGTAAAAGTATGGACTAATACGACCAGATTTTAAAGTATAAGTTCCAAAGGTCAGGGCGTCTATTTCGATGGCCCATTTGATAAAATTGCGTTGATGGGGCTCGAGAGACATTTATAACTAAATTTATAAACGAAATTTAAGTTTATGTATTTATTCTTGAATTTTCAGAATTTTTTCAGAGAAAAATTCTCAAAAAGAATTAAATAATTTTTTTTGGGAATGCTCTGATTTTTCAAGAGTAGTAGTGTAGTACAAAGAAATAAGGTGAGGGAGGACAATTTTCCATTTAATCTCACGTAGACGCAATAAACCTGTTGAACGATGTACGGCGTGGCTTAATTAAAAAATTCTTTTTCTTTGTTTATTTATTTAGAAATAGTGAATTTTGGATGAATTACGAATACTTGCGAAGGAACAGTGAACGTTCGTAAATTAATGAAATGAATTTTTATTATTTTATATGTGTGTACAGTACATATTATTATTTGATTGGTTTAATTTCGTACGGTAAGTCCCCCAAAAAAAAAAGTATATTTTAATAGAATTAATTGATTATTCATCATATTCATCTTAATGTAGTATGAATCCAAAATTTAAGAATTTAACTTGGCTTTGCCACGAAATCAAATACGTATATTCGTACCTTTTTGCTGAAGCAAACAATTTTAAGGGAATGTTTGAGATCCACCCTCAAAAGAATATTCTGGTCCAAATGGGCATGGCCTTCTTAATTTCGCAATTGACTTGTGCCGGACAGCAAAAGCAGTTGGAGTTACGGAAATGATTTTGTAAAAAAAATGTTGCACATGCGCAGCACAGCTCGAGTCATTTTATCAAATCGTAAGCGCAAGGATAGTAGAAGACGATCTGATTATTGGAAAAGTTTTTGGGATAGTCACTGATGAAGGTTCTCAAAGTGGAGAAAGGTATAAACAAGGTAAAGTCAACGAAAGTCTTGCGAATTATAATTGTGTAGGCAAAACTTCATGTAACATAGACATAGATCTAGTTTTATGAAGTTCATCTACAGTATAATATTTCTTCTGTAATATGTATTACTTCGGCACGAGTTTCTTAAATTATTTTGGCAAGATCTGCACACCACATGATAATGTTGTGGCTTGCTGATTTGATTTGATTTTACCACTAAATACAAATACCTATTTTATTTTTATTCCTAAACTATTTTTCATTTACAAAACATGTCTAAAACATCCAAAGCTTATAGACAAAAAATAAACCTTGATAATTTAAATCTCGAACGCTCCTATACTTTTGAAGAGTTCCAGTATATCAACAGCCAGCTAAAAAACCATACTTTGGAAATTGACGAACAACCCGTTAACCTTTTTGAGCTTAGCGAAAACGGAAAACTAGTACCCATGCCACAAACACCACTAGCTAGAGAAGCAGTTGTTGCGGAAATTGCTCGGCAATTGGCCAATTGGAACGTACAAACTCACCAAGGTGGTGCAGTCACTACGTCACAGGGTGGATATGATTTTACCGTTCAACATAGCACATCCATTAGAACACCAGACGTTGCTTTTGTGCCCCAAAATACCCTCTACCGGCTAACTGATGAACAGCGTTGGACCTTCCAGGGTGCTCCCTTTACCCCTATGTTTCTTGTCGAAGTTAATGATATCGGAGAGAATATATATAATTCAAAATTCAAGGAAGCAGACAAAAGATTTAAAGAAGAATTCATAACACTAAGCACGTCGGTCCGACTTGGTTGGTTAATCGATCCCCAACATTTGCGAATTTACATATACAGGAAGGGTCGGAACCGTAGTAATCCTGGATGGGGAAATATTAGCGGTGAAGATGTTTTGCCAGGTTTTGAGTTGGATATGTCTTATATTAATAGTCTTCTTAATTTGGTACGTTACTATTCCTTATTTTTTTATTTTTATGCTATAAATTCTATCATTTTTATGTTAATGAGTTTATTGATCAGACACCACCGGCACCTCCAAGACCTCAAAGATCTCAAGCTCCATTCAATTGTCCTAATTGTAATAATGCTTACAAAGATGGTTATGAATTCATAAGACACTTTGAAAAAGTCCATTGTATTCAAGGATAGATTATTATATTAGTATGGGTGATTCCATTCAAAAGTAATCATTCAACAATAATATAATTATAGCTACAACATATATTTTGTCAATTTTAAAATATAAGCATAAAGCATGAATTGCAAATACAAAATAAAGCATCATATTTGTAAATAATTCTGGAGTCAATCTTTGATGTATTTTTACGTATGTAAATGATATGCTCTAATCACCGACTTATCTGTACGACAAAGGATTTCTGTTATCACCCGAAATGTAACACACTTTTTTTATACACCTCTACTGCAACTAGAAATGACTGCCACATTAGCAAAAGGAATAAAAAATATAATACGAAAGAGCTTATAGATTTTTTGCGTAAGGAGGAAGACTTGGGACTTAGTGAGAACTGAGAAGGCTCTCGAAATTTTATAAAAGCAAGAGGTTAATGACCATGCACGAGTAAGGGAGAATTTCAAAGTTTAGATTTGTCGCGAAAAATCTTGCGGACCTTGCCAAGAAATGTAAAGAAAAAAACGTTGCGCTCGTTCTCCTCGTAATTCCGATGAATATATAGACTTCTCGATCAACGATTTTCTCTTACGTAAAGAAATGGCTCGGTTAGAAGGAATCTAAGCGCAGTAACGCGTCATTGATTTCCCCAGCGCAACCTGAAAAAAATAGACTAAGACTTTGACAAATAACGACACAAACGCTTACTGTGAAGACTTATTTCATTCGTAAATATTATTATACGATTTATTTTTTAGAATAATATTATATTTACTAATGATGTTAAATTAATAGTTATTAGATGAATCCATTGACCGAAGCTTTCAAACAACCAATGATGATATATTATTGCAGTTTACAAGAATATACCAGTAACAAAAAAATGTTCAGGTTGTAAGTCGATGAAACAAAATTCATTGATGGCGAAAATATTCGGTCTACTTGCAATACATGTCGTTTAAAGAATAGCTTGCACAAAAGCAAAGTTTGAGCTATTACACATTAGAATAAGGAAAAATCAGGACAGTTAATAGAATTTGAAGATCACTCAGATGAGTTATTATTTGCAATTGATGAGCATATAGATAATCAAGAAAACATGGAATATAATGATCAAGAAAAACAAAAATCACGATTTGAGTTTACTAAAATTATCAATATATCATTTTTATCAGAAGTATCACGGATATTATTATTGAAAATATGCAAGATGCTGATGATTATAAGTGGAAGTATGTATTAATTGTAATTTTTTATTTAAATAGAATGTAAATTTTTTACCAAAATATAATAATACACTATCTATCTTTCAATTACAAGTTACAACAGATCTTATCAATATAAAGATAGCTCTATTAGTTTCTGGTATATATGCGCACAAAGTAATGCTACACAAAAGAATCCACGCAAACGTGATACCTCTGCTAGAGAGAGATTTAGTTGTAAAGGAGTAATTAAAATAGATGTTAAGGATTGTGCTTGTATACAAATTAAACATGATGAGTTACATGGCGTGAATGGTATATTAAGGATAGATGGACGCGTTCAGTTTTTGATACTTTATCTATATTAAAAACAACAATGATTCGAAAGTCATTGGAAGTTCTTAAAAGAGATTATTTCTACAAATTTTTTCGCCCACGGTTAGATCTTTTAGTATATATATTACTTGGAAAATTTCTTTCTCTTCAATATCGAAAGTTTCAACAAATACTTTCTGGTCATGAAACTCCAGATTGGGAAAAGTCTGAATGGAAAGACAAACAGAAACAAATAATTTGAACAAATATGGCACTAATATTGAAAATTTGGTTTGTGGTTGTCCATATTTTCTTATAAACAGATTTATGATTTGTAAACATCTAATATATCTAAAAGGTCAGTGAATCCTTCTTTTTTTGAAGTGATTACGAAACAAATGGTACCAATATGGACATATTTGAAAATCTTATTAATATAACATAACAAGCGCTTGATTTACTTGAAAAACAAAAACAATCAAGAAATATTCTTTGGATTCAAGGAGTTGAATAAAATTAAGACGTATAGTAGTAACTCACTAACTCAATATAAGCAATGCCGCGCACCTGGAAGGGCCGCAATCACAACACACACTTTTTGAAGTAAATGTCATATAATAAATTTAGCATTTATATAATGATACTAATCTCAAAAAAAAAAAAAAAAGATTTATAATTAGGACTTAGGAGTGATAATTAATATGGAGTAAAATAGGCGAAGGTAAAAAAAAAATGTACAAATAAAACATTGAATAAAATTTAACTCGTAATACTTTATTTTTATATCATGGTTTATAAAAGTTCAATACAATGCTAGTATTGAACGGAAAATTAAACTTTTCTTGATAAATGTGCAAAAACTCTCAAATCCTCCGAAGTTATGCACATGATATGTGAATATTTTAAAACTAAAAATCTATCAGATAACGGAGTTGTTTGTCATTGTATGAATCAGGTTCTCGAGAACCATAACTTTTCGGCAAATTAATATTTCTAATACTGCATGTTTAGTTATTCATTTTTTTGGTTACTACTGTATAAACTGCTATTTTTCATTTAAACTTTGTCTATAATAAAATTCTGGTTATGATTTCCGTGGCCACATGATTTGGTGTGTTACGTGATCATTTACGTATTTTCTTTAATTTCTTAGTAATAAAATGTTTTTGGTGATAATTCATATCATTTTATCTCCCAAAAAAGCTCGGGTAAGATTGATATCATGGATAAGCAGAGACGTTCTGTCTGTTAATAACTCAGTGTCGACCAGATAGTACGCTTCAACGCTAGCTACGCTTCTTTCCTATCCTATACTTTTTATCGTAACATTTCCTCACGTAGCATTTGAAGCTTCTACGTTTTTTAGTGAAAGATTGTTCTTCAGATGAAAGAACAAGATAGTATAGTCATTTGTATAGAAATATCATGTATCCTAGAAATAATTTACTTCACATTTTCATATAATTTTAACAAATTAATTTTTGGCGACCTAATCGTTCGGGAAGACCATTTAAAATTTAAAAGTTTTGGGACCTTTCCCCCAGTAGAAATGCCATTTCAATACGATTCAATGACATCGATAGAATATTGCCATTAAAATCTCTACTTCGTCCTTCAAAATCATTTTCATTTTACAAAATTACGTACGTTGCACTCTGATCTCTCATATTATTGTTTTATTATCTCTATTCTTAATTCTAACATATTTATTATCTTCTCTTGTATTTCTAGATTTTCTATTATAGCTATGGATCATAAATCAAAAAGTGCTCGTATTAAATCTATTCATCATTTTTCAAGACTATAGTTTTAAAGAGAAGGAAAAGGCGTCTATGATGTTGGTGAGTGAACCATGCATATTCTGGCCTGGGTTAATATTCTAAAAGGTGACTGCGAACTAGTCTTCTGACTGTGTGTCTAAAAGGATTCGACGAATTATCTGAACTGTTGGGCTATCGGATTGTTTTAGTCCTTGCTTTATAACATGGCTCTCCTGTTTAGTGAAGTTGCGCATACACTAAATATCGGTTTTCTATTTTCCCAGACTATGTTACATCTACCGAAAATAGATTGAATCAACTTGAAGAAAAAGTTGATAGAAATCATCAAAATCGTAGTGCCAAATTAGGTGGCAGGGATACAAGGAATAGGGCTTTAAAATGGATGTTGAAATGTTATCTCGTAATAAAATTGACTAAGTTATAATATTTACTATAAAATAAACTAAATGTTTATAAATAAATATAATACAAAATTTCTTCTTTTTCTTAATTCTTTGATTTTCATTCTATTCAATACTATTTTTCTAAATTTAAATCTCATAAAATTACTTCCAACTAGTGTGATATGTT
>NQWY01028056.1:0-13589 GCA_019425655.1 Rhizophagus prolifer | reverse complement strand
TAACGTCGCACCCAGCCACTCAATTGCTTTACGTAATTTTAACAAACGATTCCAGGAATGATATTTGGAATTCCATCGGGTCTTAATATCTGCAATATTTCGCAAAATTGGTTCTTGTGGATTAGTTGAAATGTTTAGCACTTGTTCATTTGTGCCTAGAATTATCAGAAATATCTTGTAAAGATGTATTATTATGCCTTTTGCATTCCTTTTGGGCATTATCAAGACGCTCACTTTGCTTGGGAGAACTTGTAAAAAAATGTACTAGACGTTTAATTCGCTTAATATAAATGTTAGTTTTTTGAAATGCACGATTAATTGAGAGTTGTAAGGTGTGAGCAGCACAAGGTAAGCGTTCAACACCATCCCATTGGCTAATTGCATTAACCATATTACTTCCATTGTCAGTTACAACACATGTAATTTTTCCTTCCAATCCAAATTCAGATACCTTTCTTTTTAAAAAGGATACAATATTTATTCCAGTATGAGGATATTGCATACGTTCCATGCAAAGAAGACAATCATATACTTTAAAATCCTCTGACAACCAATGCAAAGTTACACCAATATACCCATGTTTACTTTTGGCGGTCCAAAGGTCAGTTGTTAAAGAAGCTGATTCACAAGTATTTCCAAGAAGTATCTTTAATTCTTCAATTGCATTTATATACCCAGTATTAATTTCTCTCTTTATTCTTTTATTAGATGGAATCGGAAATGCAGGGTCAAGAGTTGCCATCATTTTTCGGTAACCTTTGCCTTGGATAACATTAATTGGGAGATTGTCAATAGTTATCCATTCAGCAATAGCTTGCCTAATTTCTTGATTTCGTGGTTCCTTATGCGGTATGACCTTTGCCTTTTCCATTACTTGTGGCATGGTTAGTTGAATTGATTTGTCTAGTTGCTGTGATTAAATGAAAAAAAAAATGTAAATATTTTTGAAGTTAACAATTATGCATGTGGTTGATACTTGATAACTTGAAATAAACTTTAAATTAAGAAATGATTTTCATGGAAAACGTTGTCTTTGTTAAAAAATGATGGAATTAATTACCTTATTCATTTCCCCATAAATGCTATGCTTTCCACGAAGATGGTTTGCCATGTTTCCTGTAGATCCATCATGCAAAAATCGCTGGCCACAACATATTTCTTTGTTTTGCATATTCATAACCGGAACTTGACAAATATCATATTCATTTTCCTGAATCATATATTGCCACACCCAACTAGTTTTAGTATATTTACGTTTTGGTTTATATAATTTCACTTTTTTTGCTGCATGTGGTTGATCTTTTATATCAAGAGAGACCGTTGAAGATGGTACTGTAGAAGGGGCTGTTGAAGGAACTCTATTAGATCCAGCAGATATATCATCAAAAGTACTATCTATTTCAGAAAATTCTGAAATTGTATCGGGAAGATAATCCCAAATTTCATCATCTATTGTAAATATTCTAGACATTAAGCATATGTTATAGCAAAGTGGTGAACGTGTGAAGAACTGAAGATGATTAAACTGCTATTCTTTAAAAAGTTCGTTAAAAGACTTAAATTAGTTAATTTCCACATGCAAATAAGGCGGGTTGTCAACCCGGTTTACAAACCGGGTGAATTTAACACGGATATCCGGTTTGCTAAATATTGATCCGTGTCAACCTGATTTGATGCGGGTGACCCGGGTTATCATTACCGGTTCCAATCTCTAAGTCTAACAAAAAATATATCAGGAATTAGCTTCGCACTGGCTAACTCCTTATCTAATACATTATTTAAGTCTAACGATTCTGCCCTACTGGAAAATTTATTAATCTAACGAAAAAACAAATATCTTTCTATAAAATCCATGGAAATTGTCCCAACTTTTCCTTAGTCAAGAACGGGTTCAGCGCAGGCTAGCTCTTTAAAATAGTATATTAATCATAAAACTTTAACGAAAAAATATGCAAGTCTAACGAAAATTTAGCAAATGCCCAAAATTCTGGCTAGAATTAAGGTATAAAGCTAGCCGAAATAATCTTTACTTTACCTATTCTGGCTGACAACTAACACAATAATCTCCCTCTTCTAGTTTTATCAGAAAGAGACATTCTCTGCAAAGAGAAATATTAAGATTTGTAAGCCTATTTCTATAGACATCCATTATTTCCTCATAACTTCTTTCTTGTATTTCTGATCAAAGTCTATTATAGAATTGGCTAACATAGAATCGCCTAACATAATCTTGTTGAAGTCTATCATAGTAACGGGTAACATAATAACCTCTAACATGTAGTGGACATCGGCCACAAGCAGAGGCTGTAGGCTTTCCGCAGTCAGAGCATGGTACCCGTTTTTTAGCTTTCCAATGAAATCGGCAACCTTCAGGCCTAGTACTAGCATTCCCACAAGTTTTTCCGATATCGCAGAGAAATGGGCAAGAATATTCACCGATCATCCTACTTTTTTATTACTAGATATGAAAAGATTAATTAATAATTAGTTAATGCTTCAGTTTTGCAATAGCTAGAACCACTTGTAAATACTTATCTTTAGTAGGGTTTCTATAATCAAAAGTGATAGGTACATAGGTAGCGTGACAGTTAGAGTTAACACCATGGTTAGAAAAACAAGAAGTGATAAAAAAGATACAATCTGTAAACGTTGTGGTCATGAATGCTCAACACCTCAAAAACTTCATGAGCATTTTAAGCAAAAAAATCCATGCAAACCATTACAAAAGCAGGAGGAAGTAGCTTCTATTCAAGCACCAATTCAGGTGCCTAATCAAAAAACTACTCAACAGGCTATCTAAACTTCTGAAATTAAAGCACAGGTAGAAAGCACTAGTGTAAATATGAGCAACAAGGAGAAGCCACATATGGTAATCCCAACTCCAGTTCCTAAGCTAGCCCCTGAAAATGAAGCTCTAGTACTTGGTATCGACTATATCACAGAAGAGAAGGCAAAGAATTGGATCAGTCCAAATGCATGTAAACCCAGAGAGCGAATTAAGACATGGGGAAGAAGATTGCAAAAATGTTGGAAAGAATTAGATTTAGGTATTGAGTCAATTGAGACAAATGATTTAGATGGTTGTAAGACCCTTTTCCATAATCTTGAACTAAATGATCCAGAGGAAGTTCGCCTACCTACATTAAAAGAGTTAGAGAAATATGAAAAGATATTAGAGCCTGAAGGCAGTCCTGGACCTAAAACACAATCATTTAAGGAAGGTAATAAATCTAAGAATTTGATCAATAAAGAATTTGAGCACTTAGGAGAAATTAAGGAGTACGAAAGGTTAGAGAAGGATTTAGAATTTAGAGAACAAAAAGAATTGGGAAAAGCGGTTAAAAGAAGAGCTGTAGTCGTACATCGTGCAAAAGTTCCCAAATTTCATCCAGATAATGGAAGCGATATATGAAAAATGTTAGAAAGTTGAAGAAAACAGTTTAGGGTAATACTTGAAAAAGAATTTGATAAGCGAGGGCAATTTAAGTTTGCTCTATGTTCTCTTATCAATTTTCTTATAGATGATAAACCCAGAAGTAATAAACCCGAGAATGATAATGCAGAAAAAAAAAATTCATGAACTGACTGGCTTATAAATACACAGATTATAGTTTATAATAGAAATGAAATAGATGACTACTTAAGCAATGCTTTCGAACAAATTTTATACCAAGTGGAGGAGAGAGGAGGTAAGACTAATGCTTAAGAATATATTTGGGCGGTAAAACTGTGTCTGGTGGGACGATTTGTAGTTCTTCTCTTACAAATAAGCGTCTAGGACCATTATAAAACTTATATAGAACAGGTTGATTTTCTTTTATCAAATAAGAATCAATTGTAAAGACTTCGGGAGACTAATTGCAATTGGTTGCCCTTCTTCTCCCACCTTCTAATTCGCCAGATTCTAAAAGATGACAAACTTCCGTATAATTAGGTAAAAGAGGTTCATTATAACCAACTGGTCTCCTGTGCTTTACCGAAGGTCTAGCTATTATTTTTTTCCTTTTTAATGCTCTTTTTACAGCTTCATGGGGGGCATTCCTATTAACTGAGTAGGAGTGTTATTGTAAATATCATCATTTATACAAAGTCCTTTAGCCCATGCTCTAGATCTATCAGTTAAAGGTAAATGAAAATCAACAGCATCTTGCCTAAAATAAGCATGCTTTTCAAATTTTTGATGGTCTCGTTTAGCAATAGCTACAGTACGTTTAGAGTTAGCGTACTGAATTTTTACATCATGTCTAAGTAATAAATCCTTACATTCGCCCATAAACTCAGTATCTCTATCAATGATTAAAACATTTGGCCAAATAAGAGGGCAATTTGGGTCATCATAAATTTTCTGAAATGCTTTGGCTACTTGTGTAGATAATTTATTGGTTAAAGCAACTACGACGAAACCTAGTAGTCACATCTTTTATTACAAGTCTGTGCTTATAAATTTGATTGCTTATTTTACAATGAGAAAATAGTGTAGTATCAGATTGATGAACATCGTTTAGATCTTGTATATCATTAAAAGAGGCATACTGAATAAACTTTGGCTGAGGCTTGTGAATTTGATGTAAAGCCTATTTATTTAGCCAATTTTTTATAACAGCCAAAGTAAACCCATATCCAGCTTTCTTACAAGCCATTTGCATTTTTTCAGCAGACCGATAATATCTCTCAGGTCTGTAATAAAGTTTCTGTAAAGCAAGATCCCGATCTAAGTCTCAAGCTTTTTGAGGATCGATATAAATAACTGGTTCTCCTATTTTAATTTTTTATAATTACGAAAAAAAAGCTGGCATCTATTAAGTCAGATTCTATTCATTAGCTGAGGCACTTTTTTGCCTAGCTTCTATCTCCTTCTGCAGATTTAATAGAATGTCAAACCTTAGGCAGATTGCAAAAAGATCATCTTCCAGCCTAATGAGATTAAATACAATATATTTACCATTGCGGCCAAGAAAATATATTTATTGATAATTATCCTACTTTTCAAAATACTATGGAATATTATGAATTATGCAAATTAGACAAAACTGTATTTTTGAAAAAATAGAATCCATTCGCCCCTAAACATCCATTTAGACTAGGAGTTGCAGGCACCTCTGAGTCAGGAAAGACAAAGATGGTAGCACATTTGCTCCTAGGAAGTAAATATCCAAAAGTATATCCATGGATGTCTGGTGAAAAACGTAGTCATAAAATACTAAAAGGCGAAAGCAAAAATTTTGGTGAAAGGTATATTCTGTGTGATAATCTAATTGTCATTACGCAACACCAAGATGAAGAGTTATGGGAAACAGTACAATGTTTTTATGAATTTATAGCCATGGATAAGCAAGCTCCATGGTATGAAAACGTGAGATTTAAGCTAATCATGCCTGAAGAAATACCTGATATTTCATCTTTTAAAAGAATAGGTTGATTTACAGTTATAGTCTTTAATGATCTTGCCGGGGAACCTCTGGCAACTCAGCTAAAAATTATATCATTCTTTAGGTCAGGTAGACATGAAGGAATTAGTACAATATATATCGCCCAGCGATTCTATGAAATCCATCAAAATATACACAGAAATCTAAAATACATTTCATTGCATCGTGGATGTGGAACATTAGATAGTATAAAACGAATTCTTAAAGATATGTATGATGACTATGAGTCTCTGGCAAAAAAAGTTTATGAAGTAATAAAAAAACATTTCGTGGTTATTGATATCTGAAGACCAGCCGACGACCCCTTATCAATTAGATATAGATGGGACAAACCTTTGAAGGATTGGCAAAATAGTTAAACTCAAGATGATTCGTGCTTTGTGACCTCATCCATATCCATAAGTTAAAGTTTCATAGGGGGTAGACCTGTCTCTTGGTTCTTCTGCGTATCGGATTGGAAAACCATAACTATGATTTCTATTTAAGGGTATTTTATAGTTCAGAATATTTTTTTCTTTATTGTAAGATGAATATAGATAAGAGAATATGCGCCATAGAAAGTATATGATTAGTAATACTATTACGAAGATGATTGCATACTGAAAAAAGACAGAATTAAGTAATTTCAGGGTTGTTTCGGGGCTAGTAATTTCGCTACCTTTCTCCAGTGCTTCATTACCCCCAATCACTTCATTTTGCTTAGATTTGCTGGATGTTTTTCAAATCTGCTCTAATAAAAGAGTATTAGTTTCTTGAAGAAGAGAATCTTTTTCTATTAGTTTCTTTTGCACTGAAAGTAAATCATCTCTCATGCGTATTAATTCATCCTTTTTTTTGGTCAATCTATCTTCTAACTCCATTTTTGCCAAATCTAGGTCAATATTTTCATTAGTTAGTTTCACATTTTCCTCTTCAGATTTACGTTTAAGAGAATCCATTTCTGATAATCTCTTTTGTGCTAAAGAAACATCCAGCTCTAATTCCTCTACTCTTGAATGGAGAGCCTGTATTTCTTCCAATTTTGCATCAACTTCACTTTTAGCACTAGTAAGAGAAATATCTTTCTGAGTAATCTGATTTTTGAGTTCTCTTACTTCATCTTCAAGCTGACATACATGCTCTGAAAAACTTTCATTATTTTTTATCAAGAGACTGTTTCTAGTGCCAAGCTGAATACCTAAGCTTAAAGCAATGTCTAGATCATGTTTTAAACCAGCAATTTGGTTTTCAAACTCAGTTCGGCTAGATGGATATCGATTAGATGGCAAATCTCCAAGTTTATTGCCAGATACTAAGGGTGCCCCATTATTTATCTCATTCAACGTATGAACGTTTGCCATATAATTTACTTAAAGATAATTTTTTTCTTGTCATTTTTTTATTCAAATAATGGAAAAAAGGAGTTAGAATCAAACCAATATCATACTAATATCATACTAATAAAAAACCAATAATGAACTAGTTTAAAATAAATATGATATTTAAAGTATATGTATTCTAAACCTATTTTTTATTTGAATCATGATTATAGCACACTACACTATAAAGAAAGTGAATTTAATATACATATCAAACCAATGCCAGACCAATGCTAGACCAATATCAAATTAATTGCAAATAAATTTTCTACAAGTTTTTTATTGGTATCATATTGATCTCATTATTGGCAAACTATGAGCAAAAAGCAAACAGCTTGTACCCATAAATTTTTTAGAGCAGATGCCAGACGCTTGTCACCCGAAGCTATCAAAGAAATTAGAAATGCTTAGAATAATATTTCAGATGCTCGGCATATTATATGTAAAAAATATCATATAGGATCAATAACATACCAAAAAATAATTGATAATCAGAGGCCTCCTGAACCTACTGAGGAATGGCGTAGAATCATAGAATCTGTTAGCATTTCTAACCAGATTTCAAATAATCAGGAATCTTCACACGATACTTCCTTTTCTACTCAAGAAGATGGGATTATTCATACGGAGCATCATGCAGATGATGAGAATGATCCAGATTCTCATATAAATTCTAATAGTCTGAATTAGTGTTGTTAAGTATAAGTCAAACTGAACCAAGCTGAACCAGACCGATGGGGTCGACTTGGTTCAACTTGAAAATTTTTAAGTCACGGTTCAGTTTGGTTCAACTTGACTTATCAAGTCGATAGGATCAAACTGATGGGACCGATGGGGTTGATGGCCAAGTCGATGGGATCGATAGAAAGTTGATGGGACTGATATTATGACTCCATCAGTTTGACTTGAAGGTTTAAGTTAATCAGTTTGGCTTAATTTTGGCTTCAAGTCAGACCAAACTGGACTGTTAACAACACTAGTCTGAATACAGTAACTAATGGGTAAAAAGATAAAGTTAGTCAGAAAAAAAAGGCTAGTATAAAGCCAAAAGACGAATTTTCTTCTGCAGATAAAGTAGCTAATTCTTTTAAAGATGATATATCTAGACGGGAATTTGATCTTAATAAATTAGTAAATATTTCTAGAGAAGCTGTTATGCATCCGATCTATTCTCCATAAGTCGTAAGCATTTTTCTGCAAGAATATTACCTGCATTTAATGCTATGTCAAACCATTTCTCAGTTTTTAATAGTTGCTTTTCAAGCTTTACGCACTTTTTTTTAAGTCTTCACTAGTCAGGCTAGAGGAATCAGTGGATACTTGGTCCTGCTCCTCTTTTGGCAGATCGCTTACTTCAGGCGTTTTGCTAAAGGTTAGGATAGTGTATGTCTTTCCATGATTCTCTATGCAAAATCGATTTTTAGTTGGATCAGAAATACCTTTAACTTTTCGAATTCCTGTCACCCCCAACCATAACATTGGCTTGGGTTCACCATTGTCTATACAAGCATAATTTCCAATAATAGTGACAATTGGTTTACCTTTTTCATCCCTTAGAGTAAGGGCTACATCTGTATACCATCCTAGCACTTCAGAGATATATTCAGAAATACCTTTTACAACGAAATTGGAAGGCTTGTCAACTTTCCATCCAAGCGCTTCAGCAGTAGCTAAATTAAATCCATCAAATTCACTTGCATTATCTAAAAAAGATTCAGAGATTGGTAAGTCATTTATACTAGCATTCAAGTATTGTAAGGACGAAAACCATTCATCTTTTTTGACTTCTCCTCTTAAACCTTTCGAAATAGACACATTTTTCGCATTGCTGGTGAAAGCTTTGGTAGTAGCTCATCATATGTTTCAGGCTGGGCGGATTCTATTAGAGGCGTTAAAGGCAGAGGTTCATTTACTGGTACCTGTTTTTTTTTCTGATACTTCATACTTTGTGCCTTCGGGCTTGTATCCAGCTCACCAATTATCGTCTTCACAACCTTCACCATTATTATCATTTGAATTTGGAGACGCATATTGAGAATTTATAGGCTTAATAGGTGTAAAGTAAGACCGATTAAAATTAGATCGTGCTACTGGTTTATGTATATTTAGTTTCTGGAATTCTTCGGTTAACTGATTCACAGATTCACGAGTTTCATTTATCCCTCCTCTACTCTATCAATTCTAGCAGAGACATTGCTTCGCTGTGGATGAGATCTTTGAAAAGGTTTTACAGGATTAGTGTTGTTAAGTATAAGTCAAACCGAACCAAGCTGAACCAAACTGATGGGGTCGACTTGGTTCGACTTGAAAATTTTTAAGTCACAGTTCAGTTTGGTTCGACTTGACTTATCAAGTCGATGGGGTCAAACTGATGGGGCCGATGGGGTTGATGGCCAAGTCGATGAGGTCGATGAGAAGTTGATGGAACTGATATTATGACTCCATCGATTTGATTTGAAGGTTTAAGTTAATCAGTTTGGCTTGACTTTGGCTTCAAGTCAGACCAAACCAGACCGTTAACAACACTATACAGGATAATCGCTGTCTATTTCTTTCTTGCTAAGAAAACCTAAATTTTTTAAGTATTCAGATATGTGATAATCTCTCATATCTTCCTCTGACTTTGTAAAAGCTGGTGGACCTTTCGGTTGTCTAATGGGTTCAACAGTTTGTGGAGCCAATGTCTGTGCTTTTTATGTAACTGATTGCTGGGCCATCTGTGCTTGGAATTCGTTTTTCTGCTTTTCCAATAAAGACTGGTATTCAGTTTTTTGCTGTGTCAGTGCGTTTTGAATTGTTTTTTGCATATCTTCTAAAGAAATTCCATGCTGTTGTGGGGCTGAAACAGGTGAGGGTTCATATATTTCTCGAGACATTCATTAAGGTACTAGTGGATCAGTTATTCTATCTCTTTTATGTCTAGCAATTCATCTTAACTCTATCTCATAAAGCTTTTTAGCTAATTCATCTAATGGCAAATGTTCACCAATGTCCTCAGCTTTTTCAAGCCATGGGAGTGGAAGAGCATCTAAAAACTTTCTTTGTAATTCTTCAGCCCTATAGTTAGTTCGTCTATCTATTCGTAATATTTTTTTATATAATTCATCTATAGTCATATCCCCCTTTTTAATTGTTCCATACATCATATCCCGAAGCCCTCTTCCACTGTAGAAAAATAAGTTTTAACCACCATACAGCTTGACCAAATCAAATACCAGCTACGACTACAGTATTACCACCACCAGCATTTAGCGCATTTACTGGAAGGTTAGTAGGATGACCTCCTGTCACACGCCAATCTTCATTTCAAGGGTTTTCTACAGCTCTTAACTTGACTATTACATTTTCAGGTTGTCCAGCCGCCTCATTTAATCCATCAGCACCTATCTGAATCGCTGTACGCCCATTTACTGCAACTAAATTGGCTTGACCTGTACCATCAGTCAGATTAGTTAGTTCCCAATTTGTTTTTGTAGTAATCTCTTCATTGAACCATTTTAAGGTCCTTCCTCTCATACATGCTCTTAAATGCCCTAATGCCTGAGCTCTTCCATTAAACCCTGCACCTGCTGGATCTATTCCCTGATTCTGCAAATCTAGCCTAAGTTGCACAAGAAAGTCTGGAATACTATCATTCCAGTCAAAATATGGATGAGGTATTCCTGCCATGTTTATTTGATTTAATGGATTATTCTGTAACGCCAAAATTTGTGCCTGCAAATTTAAAATATTCTGGCGCTCTGCTTGAGTCTTATTTTTCCATTTTTCATATCGCTCATTGAGCCTATTTCGATTATACTCTAATAAACCTATATCTCCTCTGCATCGTTGTAGGTGATGGGCATTTTGCTGATATAGTAATTGTAAGGCAAATTTTTCCTGTACCAGTTTGCCTATACGATTTTGCTTTCTTATCATCCTATCTAACATTCTGTTAACCTGATTTTGCCTATTAGTTCGTAACTGATGAAAGTTAGCAATTTCATTATCACACTCAGCCTCTGCATCATAGCGCCTTCTTTGCTCACGGACTAAGTCCTAATGCAAATTATTCTTTTTTCGGCATACCTGCCTTGTTGCCCTTTTTATTTGATCTATTAGAATATCCCTGCCCATTGTCCTATTTTCTACATAACCATTTATAGCATTTGCTAACTCTGTGATGGTAGCCATTTCTAAGTTAATATTAGGATTATACAAGTCTGGAGAATTCCCTCGTTCTGGCAAATTTTCCATGATGAGATAGTTCTGATCTGACATCGCAATTTTTCTACCTGCTCCTCAGATTCTACTAACTGCTTTTCTAAACTAGAGACATATTTTTCCTTATCTCGCACATCTTTCTTAGCTTGATCTAGCTGATTTTTTAGGCTAAAGATTTCAGATTTTAGTTCTGCTATCTCCTCTTCCGAAGCATTCTCAAGATGCTCTATTTCTTTATTAAGATCTTGAATTTCTTGCTCACATTGAATATAATCCCGCTCCAGTTGATTAATTTATCTCTCATTCTGGCGATTATTATCAACTTCTGTCTGCAATTCACTACGAAGATGATAGTTCTCCTTCTTCAGCTCAGTTTTATATTCTTCACATGTTCTTCTCTACCTTGGATGAGGTCTGCGGAATGATATTCTTTTTTCGTGATTATAAAAGAGAATGGGAAAACCTTTGATTTACATAGATCCTTAAAAAGTGCGTGATCTTGACCAGAATCTTACTTTGCAGAAGTACAAGAAAAAAAGTATTCTGGTTAATGAATAGAATCTGACTTCATAGATGCCAGCTTTTTTTCTGCCTCCTGCATCTGCAACTTCAGATCCTCAATCCTACCTCGCAATTTCTTATTTGTATTATCCTGCTCTCTATATTCCCTTTCTATGTTTGCATGAATTTTTCGAAAGTTCTTTTATTATAATCAAGGAGATGCTGGCGAAATACTTTAAGCTCATTCATAACCTGGCGATTATTCTCCTTTTCATGACTACAGGCGCTATTCTCCATTTGGACTCCACTATCTATAACATATATAGCCGGTGATGCAGAAAATACATTACATTCTGGCCAGCCCATTTTTTCTTCACATTGTTCAGAAAAAAAATAAAGATTACACTATTCACAAAATCAGATATCAGATAAAAAATATATTTAGCTATATATTCCAAAATCTTTGATTGAGGGAGGGATAAAATTCAATTCGACCAGACTTCCCAAAAATCATTTCTAATGGAACAGGATTCTTAGAGTGATTCAAAAGACTTTAATATGCTCTTTTGAATAGGCTATCTGGAAGTCTATCAGTAATATGTTTATAGTCAGAGTGTAACATTTTATTAGATATAGGTTTGCGCAAAAAAAAGTTTGCATGCAAAATTCATCTATAGACTATAGTAGTACTATTTATGCGCCTATATCACGAATTGCATCGCAATTAGCAGATCAGCTAGAAATATTAATTAATCACAATTGCTCATGCCGATCACTCTTCCCAGTGATATTAAATAATCACGTTCTCATGGTACAGATAATAAATTTTTTGCTAATTCGATTTGCAATTGCTTATCTTTTAATTTCTTAACTCCAGTCTTAAGCTCAACATTTTCAGCCTTAATTTTATTATTCTCAGCCTCAAGCTTGGCAATACGTTGTCTCAATAAATCTATTTCAGATTGCATGCTTGCGTAATATAGTATTAGTATGTTAATATTCAAAAATAAAAAGTCATATGTTTTTTCCTGTCCTGAGGTCAGCAAAATTTGCCAAGAAAAAATATATATTATATAGTACATGCAAATGTATATTTGTAAAATTGACCACCAGGGCCAGTTTTATTATAATACAAATAATAATAGTACATCTATAGCTAAAGATGCTAAAGCTAAAGAATAGGCTCATCTATAATTTCGCAATACCTGCCAGTGGTATCCTGAAACCTAGCACTCATCCGAACATTTTTAAACTCCCTATTATGCCAAAAATGGACAACATTTAACCCCTTCTTCTGAAGTTTTCACATGGCCAGTATGGGTCAGATACAACAAAATCTTCATGAGAGAAGTATACGATCCAAATTTTTTGAGGTTGGAGTTGCTCTTCATACTTAAATACTTGCTCAAAATGCCCATCCAATTTTGAAATTGATGCTGTCACCTATACTTCTCAGTAGAATTAAAAAGTCAATGTCAAAATATTACGGTATAGCCAAAAACAATTACGTCAGTACAAATATTTACTAATAAAACATATAATTACGACGAATTACGGCATTTTAATTACGTCTGTCATAATTCAAAAATTCAATTCCGCTGATAAGTATACTGTCGCCAACAGTTCGAGAAGGGCTTCTGGCTGGCCCTATAAAAAGTAATTGTTCATTATTTATACGGGTTTTATATGTTTCTATACGGAATATGTACAGAAATTGTAGTGATGTATACATTAAGATAATTATTATATACATTTATTAAAAGGATTGTACGAAATATGACTGAATTCATACAGTATTTTTAAATTAACAATTTTTGTACAGAATTTGTCATGAAAAATTATATGGAATTTATTCAGGTGAAAATAATCAATAACCGAATTACGTGATATAAATGCGATCTGATAATCTTTTAAACTTTTTTTAAACTTTTTTTTCAGATTCTTCTCCCTTCTCCATTTCCTTTCTTTCATTTCTTCCCACTTCTTTTTTTTCACTTTTTCCTACTTCACAGCTCTCTCTTTCAATTTCCTTTCCCTTCGGTAAAAATAATTTTTAAAACTATTTATTTAATTTTTATTTTAAAAAATCTTTTATTTC